>JACN01022046.1:0-16634 GCA_000787155.1 Scartelaos histophorus | reverse complement strand
TCCTGGGGTTTTTATTTTGCTATTTTGACCTTAAATCAAGTCTTGTCCTTTAACTGCTAAACTCGATAAGACATGTTCCTTCTGTCCCCCTAGTGGCTACTCTAGGTATTGCAGCTCGATGCACGATTCTTTTTTTTGGGAATTCAAACTGCCTGTTTTCAGCTGACAGTTTTCAGAAAGGTTGGATTTTGTCGGATTCTTTTCTATTTTCACAATATAAACTTTAAATTTTAAATCCTCAAAGCGCCTAAATGTTAGCTTTGAAAGACGTAGCTTAGCCCGCGCTGGCTGTGCTTTAGCAACTCTCACTCTGATTGGTCCAAACGCTGCATTTTACAGATGAAAATCATTTTTGGGCCCATGCGCCAGAGAGCAGCAATATGACGCCATCTTGGATTCACCTTCCAGATTTTATTATAGTTCAAGGAGGAACAGAGCATTTTGAGCTTTGGAAATGTAGACAGACTAATAATAAAGTGTTACTCAAACGTGTGAATGCAACAAAACACAACTCCAGGTATGTTTTTGACTGGATAACCGCATTAGAACATGGCTCAAAGCTCACGATAGTCAATTTCCCTTGATATAAAACCTTTAATTCTGCCTTTAATACTGTTTATCCCGTGGTTTAGTTCTGGCTTAACCCTCACCCTCCCAGTGTGATTGATTGATTCGTTTTACCAGCCTCCTGTCGAGCTCCAGAGTGGATCGTTCAGCCCGAGCACATTTGGCTGCCGACCCAGGGGTGGATGGAGAGGGACCTTGGGTATCTGCTCTCTGCCTCTACAGCCCCGTCAAGTATGTGGAGCAATAATGGATTCAATGGGAGTTCCAGTGAAGGTTAGAATTTTTAAAAAAGGACAAATAAAAGGGAATCGAGGCATGAAAGTACACTCCAAATATTAAAAAGTGCTTCTGAAATGGACCACCTAACATGATGTCAGGCTGGCTTAAGTTAGTAAATTACTACTTTAATACTTTAAAAGGTCCAATATTACATACAATTTGTGGTAATTTTAGCAATGTTGGAATGTTATTTTGTCAAAAACGTACCTGAAGTTGTGTTTTGTTTCATTCATGTTTGAGAATCCTGTCTCGTTAGGTCGGTAGGAAGGTTGGTAGCTCTTCCTGTCTTACCACATGACATCACAAGGTGGAACAGAGTGTTTTCTGTTTGAGAGAAGAACCCAGAAGCCTAAATCTGCAGGGTTTGTGCGTTAAACATGTGTGAATGAAACAAAATGCAACTCCAGGTACATTTTTGATAAGGAAACCACATTACAAGTTAGTAAAAGTAGTAAAAAAAACACTTTAAAACTGTAATTTAGACTAAAAAGTAAAAGATTTTCACAAAACTACTCAAGAATTCTGCTAATTTCTGGTCATCAGAAGTGACTGAATCAATTTTTTTCCTCAGGCAATTTGTACTTGTATATTTTTGTTCGTTAAATGTCTGAAAATTATACTCAAACATCATTATAACGTAGATCAGAAAATAGAGTAATATTGACCCTTTAACTACCTTAAAGCTACACTATGTAACTTTTTGGTTGCTATGGATATCGCTCTTCCTCGAATGTTCCGCAGTGTGACATTAAACAGCTCTACTTTACATTTATTCAATTTCAGGTGGTTTTATAGCTCAAAAATAGCTGGAAAAACAACATTCTGACTGTGAGCGTGGTTGCCTCTGCACAGATCTGACCTGTAACTCCATCTGGTTTGGTCTCCATGGAGATAAAAAGGTTCAGTGCCATACTGTGGAACATTTCAGACAACGCATTAACATCTCTGCTTAGAAAATACTATAATTTGACAGACCGTCCACCAGAAAAGTTACACAATGCACCTTTAGTTTTTTGTTTGTTTGTTAATTGTTTAATTTATATGTTTATTTGTATGTATTATTTTTGGGGTATAAAAACTAAAGATCTTTGGGGTATAAAAATGATAAAAAGATATGACAATTTCTTAGTTAATAACTTACTATATTCACTGGAAATTTCTCAGGTTTGGCCAAGATTTTAAGACTTATATCAGGTTATTCATCTTGTTTTCAAATTTATTATCTACTTGCTGGTACTGCTTAATTATAGTCGAGGTAGTTTATTTTAAGAGAATTTGTTAAGTAAAATGATTTTGCTCCAAGGACAGATAATTTCACTCCTTCTGAGTAATTTCCTGATAGATTTAAGTGCTTATATCTTAAATTTTTGCCAAGGTTTTTCATCGTGTTTGGATTTAAAGAGTTTTTCCTTTGTGCCACATTTTTTTAATCATATTTTTTACATGTTGACACATACATCCAATATTTCCCTGTCAAATTTCCTGTCCCAAAAGCTCGACCAAAACTCTCTCTTTCTATATATTGCCTAAGATAAGTGAGTGAGTGCAAATATAAACAGCAGCTGTGTTTTAGCTGTGATGAAATATTTAGTTTCATAAAGTTTTGGGGCAGTCACCAGGAAATAAGCTCCAGGAAAAGCACAGCGCACCCACAGCTGTCAACACGCACTGCGCTATCTCAGTGAAAGACCGAGGATGTTATGATACGCTTTTATTTTATTATCTATGTTAAAATGTCGTTTCCTCATCACAAACATACCTGGAGTTGTGTTTTTTCTTATTGCTTGGCCTGGAATATTTCACAGTAGTTGTACAATAGTTCTGGTTCTGTCCTGGTTTTGCCCTGTTTTAGTCCAGGTTTAGTTCTGGTTCTGTCCTAGTTTAGCCCTGTTTTAGTCCAGGTTTAGTTCGTGTTCGGTCCTGGTTTTGCCCTGTTTTAGTCCAGGTTTAGTTCTGGTTCAGTTCTGGTTTAGTCCTGTTTTAGCCCTGTTTTAGTCCTGTTTTAGTCCTGGTTCAGTTCTGGTTTAGTCCTGGTTTAGCCCAGGTTTAGTCCTGTTTTAGTCCTGGTTCAGTTCTGGTTTAGCCCTGTTTTAGTCCAGGTTTAGTTCTGGTTCTGTCCTGGTTTAGCCCTGTTTTAGTCCTGGTTTATTTCACAAACATACCTGGAGTTGTGTTTTTTCTTATTCCTTTCCCTGGAATATTTTACAGTATGAGATTAAACCAAACCAAACCAAACCAAGTTACAGGTCAGATCTGTGGAGAGACGACCCTGCTCACTGTCAGAGTGGATGTTTTTCTGTGTATTTACACCAGTGACATAGTGACACTTTTAAACTCTGTTGATTTCAGACCTAGAATTAACTCTACTAAACCATGTTCCTAAACTTCAGCAGATACTATCCACCACAAACGCAGCAGAAGAGGCTAGAACTTCCACACTTTGACTGATCTCCAACCGAGGTTTCATCCCACCTGGTTGGACGCGTGACACACCTAGAAAAGTTCCACCATAATCTTTAAAACGGCATTCGCTGTTTGGGCTGTTCGGCCCAACTGTCCACGTACAGTTGGGCCACTCTGCTGTTGATATAAGTGGAACATCACTATCAGTTTTTACGACCGCTCTTTTCCGTGGAATCTTTCTAAAATCATTATGTTGACCGATGATTTGTCTTGTCAATACATTAACGATTCCCCACGGCTCATGTAGCAGCCGTGCTTTTTCCATTATTGTGAATCCGGGGTCATGCATCTGATACTGTTAAACAAAGGCCCTATGGAAAGTCAATCTTACGTTCTCGGGGAGGGCATCTGGAAAGTCCGATGTGGTTATTTGAAGTGACTCTGAGGTTCACGTTTGGCTGCAGGTTCTGGGGTTTAGGTAATGACCATTCAAATCAGAGGGGCATTTCAGTTTACCACTCAAATCTAGTAGTTTCCTGACATAAATTCAAGTTTTTATCTTCAAAAATGAAAGGATGGATATTTATTTAGTATTTGAAAAATGGGCCGGCGTGGGCAGATTTGTTTTAGTTTGTGTTTTTCCTCGAGTGTTGCAGAAAATAGAAAGTCAATGTCTGTGTGAGCGTTCACGAAGATTCGGCTGAAAATTTGCCTAAAACTTCAAATTTCACATTCCATTTCTTTGAGTTAAAACTTTAATAAATCAGACGTGGAATTAGATGTCAAAGATTCTGCTGAAAGTTTGGTGCCTGTAGGTGTTACTTTAAGGGGGGGATATATTTTTGAGAAAAGTTACAAGGCAAGTTTCATACACAAAGTAATTCAAAGTGCTTTACAGAATACATTAAAAACACAATATAAACAAATCAAATAATCACAAAGTTAAAAAATTAAAAGAGAGAAGCATTAAATTGAAGAGAAAAGTGCAGAATAAAAACCCTTTCAGTCATATGCCGTGGTCTGTTTCACATGTTCAGAAAGATTGTTCCAGATTTCAGTTGCAAAAAACTGAATCGTCCGGTACAATGTCCCGTGTAACTTTATGAAGTTGACTAAATGAAATATTAAAACATCTTTTGGTGCAGAGTGGAGTATTGTGTTGTTTCCACCTGAAAGCCCAACGCACCAAAAAACAAAAAATGAAAATACGGAGCTCAGGGTTTTTCTCTCTCGCCATAAGTCCATAAGTAGTCCTGGTTTAGCCCTGTTTTAGTCAAGGTTTAGTCCTGGTTTATTTCTGGTTCCGTTCTGGTTTAGCCCTGTTTTAGACCAGGTTTAGTCCTGGTTCTGTTCTGGTTTAGTCTTGGTTTAGCCCTGGTTTAGACCAGGTTTAGTTCTGGTTCTGTTCTGGTTTAGTCCTGGTTTAGCCCTGTTTTAGTCCAGGTTTAGTTCTGGTTCAGTTCTGGTTCTGTCTTGGTTTAGCGCTGTTTTAGTCCAGGTTTAGTTCTGGTTCTGTCCTGGTTTAGTCCTGTTTTAGACCAGGTTTAGTTCTGGTTTAGTTCTGGTTTCGTTCTGGTTTCGTTCTGGTTTCGTTCTGGTTTCGTTCTGGTTTCGTTCTGGTTTCGTTCTGGTTTCGTTCTGGTTTCGTTCTGGTTTCGTTCTGGTTTCGTTCTGGTTTCGTTCTGGTTTCGTTCTGGTTTCGTTCTGGTTTCGTTCTGGTTTCGTTCTGGTTTCGTTCTGGTTTCGTTCTGGTTTCGTTCTGGTTTCGTTCTGGTTTCGTTCTGGTTTCGTTCTGGTTTCGTTCTGGTTTCGTTCTGGTTTCGTTCTGGTTTCGTTCTGGTTTCGTTCTGGTTTCGTTCTGGTTTCGTTCTGGTTTCGTTCTGGTTTCGTTCTGGTTTCGTTCTGGTTTAGTCCTGGTTTAGATCCTGGTTTAGTCCTGGTTCAGTCCAAAAATCTTAATGTTAATAATATGATTCTGTATCATTTTGAATAAATAACATCAAGTTTTACTGCGCTGGCACCTTTATGTTTGTACTGAAAGTGAGTTATATTTTTTTGTAATAAACAAACACATCTGTGACACCTGTGAGTGTTTCAGTGTGTCAGGCTGTGGGATGACGTCACAAATCATGAAATCCCCACTGCACCAAGTGACGCCTTAGACCGAGTGGATTTCAGCCTTGAAACTGGCAACCCAGATGAGAGACTCATCTTTGATTGGATAATTGTCTGGAACTAAAACACCAAATTATAGCATACGCGACTTAACCATCATGTCCAGTGTTTTTGTAATTTTGTAATTTGTAGTTTTTGTAAGAATAAATCAGCATTAGATATGATTTATTCTAGCATCAGTAAAAGCTGTATTTGATTTTAACTTGTCTACTTCATATATTGAAACTTTTTGAGAAAAGGCTCCATCACCTGCGTGTATGGAAAGAGAAGTTATTGCTTTGCTTAAAATATTCCACATTATTGCAGTGTTTTTGTAGTGTTTTTGTAATTTTGTAATTTGTAGTTTTTGTAAGAATAAATCAGCATTAGATATGATTTATTCTAGCATCAGTAAAAGCTGTATTTGATTTTAACTTGTCTACTTCATATATTGAAACTTTTTGAGAAAAGGCTCCATCACCTGCGTGTATGGAAAGAGAAGTTATTGCTTTGCTTAAAATATTCCACATTATTGCATTAAACTTATATTGCAAAACTTTAAGGGGCAGAAGAGCTTCTTGGGTGTGTAGAGATTGTGCAAAATTGTTTTTTTTTGGTGCTCTTCAGTGTAGGGACCAGTCTCCAAAGCAAAATTGAAAAAACCGAGACACTCAAAAAGTACAAAATAATGAAAAACCTTTAATACCACATTTCACTGAGAGCAGGTCTGTCCACAGATCTGACCTGTAACTTGGCCTAGGTGCATCACCTGCTTGACTCCATGGATAGACGAGGACTAGATATTTAATGCCACACTCGCCCCGTTTACATGAGAGCATTAAATCAGATTAAAAGGAATTTCATTTTTAAAATTTATTCTGCTTTAAAAAGACTAATTAAACTTATTCGGAATTAAATTATTATTCAGATTTAAGTGGGTGGTTTATTCCGATTTTAAATCTGATTTAATTTATTCTATGATCATGTAAAGTTTATTCTGCTTAAAAATAATTCCTGTCGTTCGTGTTTGTTGGGTCGTTCTTCTGACGCGATGACACTCTGCAAAATGCGCCCGGAGCAAAACTTTTGTCTCGAACCCAAACAATTTACAGACACAAAAAAAAGTGTCTGTAAGAACTACAGATAATCAAAAGAACCGAGGCAGAAAACAGCAAAAGCGGAAAGAAAAATCAAAACGCCGGTAGCAGCTGATTTTGAGTTTTCTTCTGTCGACGTAAATACGTTTGTGTCTCTGTCCAATCAGAACCTTCCCCAGGGAAAAAAGACGATTTTTCCATGTAAACCTTAATTCAGAATTTTCCATGTAAACCTTAATTCAGAATTATCTCCATGTAAACTCAAAGGAGAATAATTTAAATCTGATCTATTTAATTCTGAATTAAATTATTTTGGGTCATTTCAGCAATAACATTTCCATGGAGACGAGCAGATGACATTTGACCTAAAAAGTAACACAGTGCACCTTTTAAATTAACTAAATTTGAAATAGAAACATACATACAAACTCTTCATCATATAAAAATGTAATGTAGCATGTATTCAGACAGCTGTCCCTGCCTGCAGCTTTTACCCTCCTCAACCAAAATCTTCCATGGTGCCCTTTAGCAATTTTGATCGAATTCCCTTTATACATACATATACAAATGAGTTTCCCTCTCCGGACTGACGTAGCTCCTCCATAACTGGTGAAATAGTAGCTCCAGTGCAGCTCCTCCTCCTCCTCCTCTCTCTACGCAGCTGATGGTCAATAAATCAGACAGGGGTGCCCACTCGCTGCTCTTTTATTTATAATGTTTGTGCCTATGGTGGTTCTGCGCACTGGGCTTATCGCTACGGCAACGCTACGACTCTGCGTGTGGAGATAGAAACTACAGCGGTCGCGTCTGTGGAGCGGCTCATCTGTAATTCAGTATTGTGTGTCGTGGTTGTGCGTTATTGTTATTGCTGATGTTTCGGGGACTGTTGCGCCATGTGGGGTGGAAACTGCTCCACGTTTGGTGTTTTTGTTGTTCGTCTTTAAAGGACTCGTACTGCGCTCGCGTTTGTTGTTTAGTTATAATTTATGACACCCGTGGATCGTGGTGTTATCATTTGGATGTTTTAGTTTGCAATATTCATCCGAAATGACTTGATGAAAGGAACATGTCAACACGGGTTACGATGGAGCACTTTTTTTTTTTCATTTGTATTAAAACGACTATAAAGTGCTACCAAATACTACCCGTACAATGTTGAACCAATCTGACATGAAAACAAGAAAATAACTCCATCGTATATCAAAAAAAATAAAGAAAATGACCAATTGGAATAACAAAATAGTCCCTGTTGACAATAATAACCAAAAATGTCAATATTTTGTGTGACCTTTGGCGCAGGTAACAGCTGCATTTTTACATTGTTTTTATGTCATTTTGCTAATTTTTACATTGTTTTTATGTCGTTTTGCTAAATCTCTTTTGTTATTGAGTCCAAATAGTTTCAGCTGTTCCCAGAGATTTGCTTTGGATGAGACTTTGGTGTCATTTTTGGAAAACATTAAACTTGAGAGTTTATGGATGAATATCTGGTTTTGATACAAAGATCTTGCACATACTGGAGGATTAATTATACAAATTTTAAAAGATATTTGGGGAAACAGAAATACAGTTAAATTATGGCAGCAGTGGAAACACCTCATACTAGGCGGTGGTTTTATAAATTTGTTAAGCTCTGTATCACTGCGGAAATTAGAATTAAAGACCAAAGCAGGTACAGAGCAGTGGGCGTCTGCCAGCGATGGTGAAAACAGGTACTGATCGTCAATATGGCGTCTTGGAAATAAGCAATGAACAAGGATGGGATGAGATTTCGTGCCACGAGACTGTGGGACTCATGGGAAAAAACAAACAAGTGAGATTTTATCATTCGTCTTTACGTTGGCACAGGCATGAAAGGGTTTTTTGTCACTGAAGCTCTGGAATGATGCACATATTTGAGCTCAATTTATTTAGCCATGGTTATTGCACATGGGACCGAGAGAAACGTAATTTCGATTCCTTTGTACGTCTAGTACATGTGAAGAAATTGACAATAAAGCTAACTTTGAACTTTGGACTTTGATATCGGCTGCAGCTAAAAGACTCCTCCACATACAGACTCAGCTCAGATTCACAAAACATGACCTACGAGTGTTTTCTGTTTGAGAGAAGAAAAGAGCCTAAATATTGAAGGTTTGGGTGTTAAACATGTGAAGGAAACAAAACACAACTCCATGTGTTTGTGATGAGGAAATATTTGTGATTTTTTTTATCCATTTGGAGGTAAATGAACACCTTAGCATTTAAATTTAGTTCATTTTATTATTATTTATAATTTATAACATGTCCTCTGTGATGGACCGAGGGACATTTTAGTGTTAAATCCATATGAAGTGAACAACTGAACAAAAACAACTTTTCCAATGGCCAACATCTCTGACAAATACTGTTTGCTGTCATCCAAAGCAAGAAAAATAATCTGACAAAGGCTTTTTTGCTGAAACGCAATTGGAAAAATGAAAAGCTTTTGGACATCAGCCGTCTGAGTGTGCTAGGCATCTTTTTTATTTTTTAAATTGTTGTTCCTTGCATTTGCACCTCTACAAGAACTTTGCTTTTCTGTTCCATTTGAAGCTTCTACAGTCGCCTCAAAAAGCTTTTAGACTCCCTTTCACATTCTTATTTTTTTTTAATCATAATGCAGCCACAAACTAACTCCTATTCGGTTTTGATTTTTTTATCCTGGACATGACAGTACCAATAATCCCCCCATTACAAGTCTATCTCAAAACACTTAAAAGATCGACTGTTTCACTCTAAAGGACACGACTGAATTGGCCGAGTCTCAGGAGGTTATAAAACAGATCAGAAAATAGCCTAATATAAGTGTGGCTCCTTTTTGCCCCCTTCAGACCCGGGCCTGCAGAGATACGCATTTCGGTTTTATCATTGTGCAATGGATCAGACGACATTAGTTACAGCCTAATGAGGTGTAACTGAATGTTTGCAGCTCCAGAGGGAGATTTCAGTGTATTCTTTATTTAACCGAAAACGTCCCACTGAGATTTGGAATGTCATTTTCAGAGGAGAACTGGTACATTTCCAAATATTAAAGAGCCCATAAACTCTATTGTCTGATCTCTGTTAAAACGTTTCTTCATTGCAAACAGACCCGGAGTTGTGTTTTGTTGCATTCACACATGTTTAACGCGCAAACACTACATCCTACCACCTCGTGATGTCACGTGGTAATACAGGAAGTGCTCCAGTGTGCTTTTAAACTCCATAAACTTTCACTAGAATAATAATTTCAGCCCATTTCTGATGAACAAAAGGTAAAAAGTAGCTAAAAACCACCACTTCATGACATCACAAGGTGGAACGGAGCATTTTGAGATGAAGACGGACTAATAAGTGAATGAATGTATGAATGCGTGAGCGTGTCCTTGAAGGTGGAAAAGCACAATATCAAAACGTGACCATTTACCTTTTATCCATGGCGAGAATAGACTAATGCCGCACTGGGGGACATTCCAAGCAAACTGATATCTCCATGGAGACAAGCAAGTTGCATAAGTTACCATAAAGAATACACAGTGCACCCTTACTATAACACATAGCATAAAAGTAGCTACATAAACCATATTGGGACTACAGAGGTCGGGTTATGTTCTAAAAATAGATGAAATCTGCGAAGGTTTAGCTTTATTTTTTATTATATACGTTTTAAGGCTGTAAAACCCCTCATCGCACACTTCTCAGACAGGATTGAACATTTTCTCACATTTCTCTTGTTTAAACACAGTGCACCCTTACTATAACACATAGCATAAAAGTAGCTACATAAACCATATTGGGACTACAGAGGTCGGGTTATGTTCTAAAAATAGATGAAATCTGCGAAGGTTTAGCTTTATTTTTTATTATATACGTTTTAAGGCTGTAAAACCCCTCATCGCACACTTCTCAGACAGGATTGAACATTTTCTCACATTTCTCTCTTGTTTAAACACTCTCAAAGTTCAAACCTCAGAAGATTTTAAAAAATAAGTAAAAGCTTGTTAAAACTCTTAATGATAACGGACCAAAGATTAATTTAATGTCCAGAAGTCCAGCTTTTTGCAGTGGTTTAGCATCTTCCTCTGCCTTTTGAGTGCAAGCACAAGAGCCTTTGTCGGTGCAGAACGTTTTGTCGACATTGTGGGTTTTGTCGGGGAGAAAACTTGTAAACCTACAGCTCTTCAGAGTCACGCTTCAAAAATCGAACGTTTATGTGAATTTGGCTGTACACGTTATGTACTGTACAGGAGACCCTTGCCCAATCAGGACGCAGAATACAATGCACGTTCAAAAAATAATAAAAGAAAACAAAGAACATGCTAAATCACACAACAAAATTAAATACAAATTGTGAAATAACGAGGCTGCAAAAGGTGAACCATGTTATAGTGAGGGACGACTGTACTAATACTTGTACTACCACTACCACTGTTAGGGTTACGCATGTCCAAACTATTACTGAAACAGACAAATACTTTTAAACTGATTTCTTTTCGTGATTGTACTTACATTTGTGATCATGTTTTAATAATAAGACTGTTCAATCTTCACATTTTAAACAAATCTTGAAAAATTGACAAAAAGCCCCCAATCTGAACTCACAAACTAATACTAAAAGTCACATTTGAGATTGTGCAAACTGCATTCTTCGCGATATGTGATTTCACTTCAGCTGCGAATAATCTTGCAGAGTAGAAGGCCCGTCGCAGTTCAGATGTGTGTATGTAGCACAGGTTAGACTGAACCAGCAGACCTTTATACAGGCGTAAAACATTACTGCGACACATAAAAGGTTTGATATGGTTATAAAAGTTATACATTTTTGTAACTTGTCGTAAAAAGTACTGTTTATGGACTCTATAAACAGTTTAGACACGCCTGCCCCATCATTTCGAGGGAGTCGTTTGACGGGCCGTTATGCTAAATCGACTTCTTTGAGCTTCCTGTCATGTTATAATGTTATTCAATCATCAAAAACATGTGTAAAGAATAATATTACTACTACTACTACTACTACTACTACTACTACTACTATTACTACTACTACTGCTGCTACTCTTAACACCCCTGGTTTCAAACTACTACTACTATTACTACTACTGTTAACACCCCTGGTTTCAAACTACTACTACTATTACTACTGCCAATTTGTAATACTGAAACCACCACCTGGTTTCAAACTACTATTACTACTACTACTGCTGCTACTCTTAACACCCCTGGTTTCAAACTACTGCTACTACTACTACTGCTATTACTACCGCCAATACCACCATTTCTAATACTGCTATCACCACCACTACTACTACTACTACTACTACTACTACTACTACAGCAACTAACTACTATTTTTACTCCTGATTTCAAACTACTACTACCACCACCAGTACCACCATTACTAGTACTGCAAAATACTTCAAAATACTACTTGTAGTACTACAACTATTATTACTGCAACTGTGTTCTTGCTTTATAATGACCATACACATCCACCAAACTTGTATTCATTATTTCACTTTTTAACATTTTTTTTCTACTACTACTACCACGGGTACTGCATTATTTCTGATTTCAAATTACTACTATTACTACCACTACCACAGCTACTGCATTATTTATGATTTCAAATTACTACTACTACTTCCTTCTTTACAATAACCATAAATCTACTTTTTTTTACTACTACTACTACTACTACTACTACTACTGCTACTGCTATTGCTACTTCTGATTTCAAACTATTACTACAGAGTGACCAGGTGACTCTGTTACTCATGACAGTCCTAGTTTTGAGCCCTGTGTCCTCTGTCCCAGCAGATTTATCCAAAATCCAGTGATTTGTCCTGATTTTGTACAAGAAATATCCCAGGTATTCTTATTTTTGACTGATAACTGATCCCTACCAAATTACTACTATTACTACTACTACTAGATCCTTCTTTACAATAACCATAAATCTATAGATATCCACCATACACTCGTCTTCATAATTTCACTTTTTTTACTACTTTTTTTCTAACTACTACTACTACTACTACTTCTACTACTACTTCTACTGCTACTTCTGATTTCAAACTATTACTACAGAGTGACCAGATGACTATTAACTCATGACAGTCCTAGTTTTGAGCCCTGTGTCCCCTGTCCCAGCAGATTTATCTAAAATCCAGTGATTTGTCCTAATTTTGTACAAGAAATATCCCAGGTATTTTTATTTTTGACTGATATCTGATCCCTACCAGCAGTAAAAAGAGGCATAAATTGTCATTTGTTTAGGTAAAATACAGAAAAACTGAGTAAACTGTGACTATACTGACTGACTGACATGTCATGGGTCAAGCGCATAACAATTTTACTTTATCCTACTGTACTATACTAAAATAACCATAAATCCATACAAATCCACCAAACTCATGTCCATAATTTCACTTGTTTACCACAGTTACGTGATCACATTAGCCGCTGCCCTGCTAACCCGGCGTGTGCGGTCTATAGTATTGGCAGGCCTCGTTGGGAGAGCGGCCTGATCCATTGTCATTAACATCAATAAAGGCTGACAGGGCACAAGCCTCTAAGAGCAGCGCCGCTATCGACTGAGCTCAGCATAAACCCGCTGTGCGCCCCGCTAGCGTTTTTAATGGGAGAAATGGACCGCGCGGATAGCCACACAAGCTAACCCAATCGCCACGTAGCCCGCTGTATCGTCCGTAGAGCCGTTAGCAAACATCCGGGGTTTCTGTTTGTAGCATTAGCTTAGAAAATTAGCAAGTGTGAATCTTTAACTCTATTGACTTTAAAATATTCACTGTGTAACTTTTGCGTTAGACTGTTGGGAGGGAATTAAAGTAATAAAATACATGGACATTGATGAATAATAGATTAATGCTATACTGTGGAATATTTCAAGTAAAGCAATAATAGCTCCGTAGAGACAAACAAGTTACAGAATCCACCTGAAAAATTACATTAAAATAAAGCTTAGTGTAATAGTAACTGTATAAACCATATTGGGACTACTTGTACTACTAGCGACTACGACTACTTCTATGACTACTACTACTACTATTACTACTACTCCTGTTTTCAAACTACAACTACTACTACTATCGTCACCAGTAACACCACCATTGCTAGTATTTCACCACCACTATTACTACTACTGCTACTATTATTACTGTGACTACTTCTACTGCTGCTACTGTTGTTACTACTACTACTACTAATTCTACCCTCACCAATTACGAGTACTGCAACCACCATCACCACTACCACTACTACTATTACTACTACTACTATTCCTAGGTTCAACTACAAATGCCACCATTAAAAGTATTACCACCACACCACTACTACAGTAACTAACTACTAACACCACTACTACTACAGCTACTACTGCTATTACTACTTGGTATTACTAGGTTTCAAACTACCACTACCATCACCACTAGAACCACCATTACTAGTACTGCAACCACAATCACCACCACCAGTACTACTACTACTACTAATACTATAGCACCTAACTACTACTGTGACTACTACTACTACTACTACTAATACTATAGCACCTAACTACTACTACTACTATAGTAACTAACTACTTCTACGACTACAACTACTACTACTACTACTACTACTACTACTACTACTATTACTATAGTAACTAACTACTTCTACGACTACAACAACTACTACTATAGTAACTAACTACTTCTACGACTACAACTACTACTACTACTACTATAGTAACTAACTACTTCTACGACTACAACTACTACTACTACTACTACTAATACTACTATAGTAACTAACTACTTCTATGACTACTACTACCCTCTCCTACTACGTCCCGAGCTTTCAAATGACTCTATTCATTTTCATTAGACTCCCAAAACTGGAACACATCGTTTAATACATTTTTAACATTATTTGCACATTATTATCCAAGAAAATTAACCAGCAGCACGTTTTGAATAGCGCGTGTTAACACAGCACCGCTTCTGTTCCTATTTAGATGTGAAATCTTTTTCAACCAGCGTCTTGTTAAGGACGAAGAGACAAAGCCGGCGGACATTTTTGTATCTGTTCGCCGATTTTATAGAGATTGTGAGCGTATAACCTCGTTCTCTCAATACGACTAGGCTATCAGCATAACAAATACATAGAGTGCGAGTTATGTAAGTTTAATGTAATGAATAGACTGGCTGGTTGTGCTTTGCTTATTGATTCTTCTGAGTGCGTACCAGAAACTTTGTATGGCTATGAGGCTGCAAGGCTTTCTAATGTATGATCTATTTTTGTGTATTGTTTTATTTCCATTTTTTAGAAAAGCAAGATAAATTTGAGTCTACACTATGGAACTTTTGTATGTACACTCTATTTTCTATGAATTCTGCATATTTAGTAAGGTTGTAGTCCTATAAATGGCACGTTAAGCCAGGCATACACTGTTTTTTGGCCCCATTTTTCACTCGTGCGACTGTTTTCGGGATCGAGTCTAGTTTTGGCTTTATCATGCGCCGTATACACGGTTTAACGAGAACCGATTAATACCTCACGACCAGCTCCCAATCTGCAATCGCAGGTCACAAGAAATCCAGTTGCCTCTTGTGAGAGTTTCGCACTGTTGAAGTTGTTCCACGATCCGATTTGCCAGAGTTGGTGGAAGGAACGAAGTTGGTGGAGACCAAAGTGAGTCGGCGACTGTTTTGGGCAGACGTAATGGAGGCGTCGCTGATTGAGCTTTGTCTTTTGCCAGCATTCTCCGCTCTCCTGTTGTTTTCTACTTCCATATTTTTATACTTCCCAAACTAGAACCCCGGTCATGATGTGGACGTACAGTTTGTATAGTGTGAGAACAAGAAGTGCTTTGAACTTTTAAACCCTGCGATTTGGTCGTACAGTTTGTTTGAGTGAAACAATTGAAAATATCACACAGTGTACACCTGGCTTTAATTAACCAAAATTTGTATTGTTTGACAGATAATTTTAATGAAATTATCAGTCAAATCAATCAATTTATTTGTTCCCAAGGGGCAATTTAGGCACATAAAGCAGTAAAATACAATAATAACAGAAAAGCTCAAACAAAAGTCCCAGTGCAGCTCAACAGGCGCGATCGTCACATGTTGTGATGTGTAACTCTTGTCTCTGTGGAGATATTGTTTTGCCTTGAATGTCCCACAGTATGCCATTAAACTTAAATCTTACGTTTTATACAATTATTTTACAATTAGGTGTTTTTATTGCTCATAAGTTCAACGAAAAAACAAGTGATTATACTATAAGCAGAAGCATTATAAAAAGTTTGAAAGCTGCTCAGTGTGCCAGCCAGTCAGCCACAAGAGCAGCCAAGCACAACAATGGCATCCACAGAACTTTATGCAGTGCAGTGATGTGTGCGCATGTGAATCAGGTATAGCTTGGATTTCTTTGTAACCAGAAGAAGATCCGCTGCGTATTCCGACATCCCTTCATTACGTCATTTGCCTATTTAGACGTGCTGGTTTTCCAACACTTTTTAGTATCACTATTCCAACATGCGACCTGTGCATAATCAGGCTGCTGTCCATGGAGCTAAATGTAGAAGATCGATTGATAGATTGGTATGTAGGTAGATAGGTGAGCTTTACTGACAAACTTTACTGCTTCCCAAGGGAAAATTCAGTATCTATAAGACAAAGGAGTCAGGTGAAGAGCCGCTCGTCTGACTGCTCTGCAACTCCAACGTCACGCAACCGCCACAATCATCATTTTTGTACGATGCGGTGGCTAAACGGTGTCACATTAGTCCCTTATGTAGACTACAAAGCTCAGTGACGGCTGTTGTAGTATAACATATCGCCAGCCACAGCATTTTATGTTATATGGGAGCGTAAAGTGTAATAGGGGATCACATTATTATTATTATTATTCATGTTGGAAAAGAGGAATGTTTGAAAAATAGTGCTGCTACTCTAACAATGGAAAAAGTGTAATAGGGGATCACATTATTATTATTATTATTCATGTTGGAAAAGAGGAATGTTTGAAAAATAGTGCTGCTACTCTAACAATGGAAAAAAAAAAAGTCAAAGTAGTGGGACACTCGAAAAATAATGTTTATGCCGCCACTTCGAAAATTCAACGTCATTG
>KN491204.1:0-15750 GCA_000787155.1 Scartelaos histophorus | reverse complement strand
TTCTTCATGGCTGCTCATTATTGAGGCAACTAATGACCACAACACCTATAATTTCATGTACAATTCATTTCTGAAACTTTATGAACCTAGATAGGGTTAGGGTCAGTTATAAAGCATTTTGTAGTTGGTGTTGTTGGTGCTAATGAGTTTTTTTTTACTAAAAACATTTGCATTACGGACATTAGTTACCACGTAGCTGGTGAGCATTCAACATGCCTTTGAACTCATAATGTCTGAATTTTCAACCAAAAAAAAAAGTATGGGAAAAAAATGAATGGAAAATTTACTTTACGGAACCAGAGTCATCTTCGAAATGGGTAGGACTGTTCGCCTCCGTAATAATTACATACATTCATTGTTTTCACATTATTTTTCAACACAATATTATAATAGTTGCTTTAAAGGCTTATACTAGTTTTGATAAGGCAGTACTAAAAATATGTGGGAAATTTTCTACTATTCATGTTTGTTTTTCCTGTAGACCCTTTCAAATCTTATGTCATCAGAATGTTCAAAATTCTGCACTGGAGCAAGTGGAGGTAAAATGAAGCTAACATCATATATTTATAATGATTAACTGATGAGCAGCTAAATGCGCTAATGGTTTTATGACACTTTTGAATTTTCAAGGTTCAAATCTTATTTACTTTGCGCTAATGGTTTTATGACTATTTTGAATTTTCAAATTACAAATCTTATTTACTTTGCTTTTCTGTTAAGAAGGATGGAAATATACCCTAAAATCATATTTGGGCTTCATAAAAAGTATAATTTATGATGAAATGTATTTGTAGATGTGAAAAACTGTTGTGGGCTCAATATTTCTGTAAGAATTTGTCCAGTAAAACCTCTAAATGTGGATTTTGTTTTTGTAAAAATGCATAGTTTTGATCATAATTTCTTGTCAAATAAACAAATAATGTAAAAGTGTTTCTAAACTGGTCTCTGTATCATTCACATGGATCTGAGAGGTTTTCATTTTCCAACTTGTCCTTGATTTTTCATAATTTGTGATATTCTGAAATTAATCCTAGTTTCCCTATGAAAGTCGCATTTTGTTCCACTTCACTTTTGCCTCCATTCCGTAATTTAGACCGTTTTAGTTCACAGTTTTTCAAAGGGTCAATAGACGACATGCTCAATACTATATCTAGTTTAAATTATTTACTATCAACTTGTCAGAAAGCTTTGTTAGCTATTAGCATTTCCATGACAATCCGTAGCATAAAGACGTCCAAGAGTGCGAAAAGACTATGACTGAACTCCTGTTGTATGGGATGGCATAGTAAATATCTAGTTTCAATACTTGCGGATCAATTAGTATCTGGATATATTTTTTTTTACAACACTAGTTCAAACTGTCAGAAAACTCCATTAGCCATTTTCATGACAATCCCGAGCATAAACCAGTCTACCGATGTGAACAGAGGGCACGGGAGGGCACAGTAAGTACAACTACATTTGCTAATCTCGACTGCGAGCTGTTCCTTGCCATGTAACTGCGTCGGAACATGATTTTGGACACTGCGATCCTACATTAGCGGAGGATGTCTCTACTACACCCCACATGCGAAGGAGGCTAGCTAGCTGTCAGGGCGAATTAACCAGCGGTAGCACGCCACGCAAACACATCTGTCGTAATTGGGTTAGAAAGAAAGAGCGGTACAGCGCCACGGCGGTATAAGCTAACACGGGTGGCGACATTATAGCGCTTTTAGCTAACTGTCAAGCGCGGGGGGTGAACATAGGACTTCAGCCATAAGGTGGTATTTACTTTTTTAGCTAGAATTTCCGAGTTACTGCTTTTTGTCGGGGGGAAAACTGAACGCTTTTGTTGATCATATCGACCATTCTGCTGCTAAATCTCCAGCTACTAAGGGTCAGAAAAGACAATGTTTCCGTATTGTTGTGGAAGAGTGCTAGCCTCAGCCCCGAATCACTTTACTGACAATAATCTATAAATTATGCAATCCTTGTGTTTGAATTGAGAAAGGCTTTCATATCTATTCCATTAACTCGGATTAAGATTTCATAGTGATGCTGGGGAGAATGCTAGCAATACCCCCCCTCGTCTCATTTCAATGAAAATTTTATTAGCGCTTTTTTTCTGTTCTACACTCCTATTGGGATGTCTGCGAATGTGAAGCTGGGATCTGGACATGAACTGCCCTCAACCTGGCCGCCAGTGGCTCCGAGCGCGTCAATATTTCATGGGCCCGGCTAAGTCATCCATGAGATTCCAGCTGCCGAGATTTAACTCTAATGTAAGGAACAGTGAAGGGGAAAGAAGGCGGCGCTGGGATTGGGGGGAGTGAGGAGTCCGAGCCACCAGGGGGAGCTCTCACAGGGAAGATATCAGAAAATAACAATGAGGGGTCCAATGCTTGAATTAATGCATTATGATTTTGAAGCAACAAAGCAAAAAATTGGACTCACCCTCTCATTCAATATTTTTCTACGTTTGATATGCATACAGAAGACATCAAATACATGAAGTAAGATATATTGAATTATGTAGCAAAGTTAAAGGGGCATGTGCTACTTTTCTGGTGGAGGGTTCGATACCCATTTGTCTCCATGGAAATATTATTATGTTGTCTGGAATATTTCATGGTTTGACATTAAATATATCTAAAGTATTTCTTCATTACAGGTGTTTTTATTTATCAAAAATACGATAATTCCTTCTGTGCATTTAGATCGAGTTCTTCCCTCAGATTGAAAACTGATGTGATGTCATGTGGTAATACAGGAAATGTTCCATTGTGCAGCCCTGGAATTGCCAGTCTGTACTGAACAGAAGGTCAAATGCTGCAGTCTGAAATATTACACAAAATGTCAGAAGAGGGAGCAAGAACTCATCCAACGGAACTAATGTAAGAACAAAGTGATCTTCGTAGTGAAAGCAAATCGAGCACTGAAAGGATGAGAATGAATCTGGAAGAGGGACTCTGAAAACACGAAGGAGCATCGTGGATTTTGACAAGATTTACCAGAAGATGTATTTTGACCCATAACATATTTTGTTTATTTCTCTAACTTTATTGTTAATGAGATCTAATGTATTGCATCATATCAATACTGGTAATGTACTCTTTTTGTTTATAAAATATCTGGTTTGCAACTCATTTTCGTGAATGTTTTTTCTGCATTACACACAATTATTTAAAACTCATGAGGCCTTTTTTTAATACAAGTATAGCAATTGTGTTTCACATATTCAAACAAACTACATTCAAGTACAGCAATGTACACTACCAATGGACACACCCTCATTCAGTGTTGTTTTTATGTTTACTACTTTCTACATGTTAGATACATACAGAAGACAAACACATGAAGTAAGTAAGTAAAAAAATAATATTTTATAACCAAATCCTCAAATTACCCGCCTTTTGTTTAGTCAAAAATATTTACACGTTATTTAACTGTTTTTCTTTATATAATTCCATATATCGTCACCTTCCTAAAATAATCGCCTAAGTCACTTTTTGCCAAAGTTTTCTTTAGGCAAAAAAATGCCATTTTCAATAAGTTTTCTTTAGGCAAAAAAATGCCATAATTTCAATTTTGGGGGGAGCTTTTTGTGTTTCCTGAAAAACCTGAAAAATGACTTATGGGATTATTTTAGGAAGGTGACGATATGTTTAATGTCTTCTATATGTATCTAAAATGTAGAAATTAGTAAGGAAACACTGAATGTGACTGGTAGGCTATACTGCAACTAGCCCAAACATCCGCCCCATCTTTAACTGATGAAATAACATGTTATATCTCTATAATAAATAAATGAAGAGCGTATATAAAAGCATTTAAGAATGACCACCGTGGATAGTTGGAGCTCTTTGTGCCCATAAAATGAAAAGACCTCAAGCTACTACGCTAAACTATAGAAGCCCTGATCTCCGCTTCTTCAATTGACTCCTAATTGTGTGCACTCTTTATCCCTTTTTGTCCACGGCCATCCATAACAGCAAAACCCCCCTCCCCGCACCCAAGTGGGCATCACGCCACTTACACTTTATAGGCCAAGTCCATTTCTTTGGCTTTTCCTGGGAATTCAAAGCATTTGGAAAATCTGTCTATTCAGCGTTGGCGTTCTCGACGTAGAGGAGAGGTCAGGTGGAGATAGGCCTGATGAACTTTAGCCATTTTTACCCCCATCTCTGAGATCTATAGTTTTCTCCCCTGAGCCATATGTTGTCCACTGTGCCGAACACTGCGCTAATGGTCGTGCTAACAATGCACTCTTTGTTGCTGGATAAGGGATGGAGAGAAAGCCCCGACGCCAGAGGGCCGAGAATCGCAAGGAACACTTTTAGCGCTTTGCTTATGTCTACGGTTTTATCCTCCCATTCTGCGAGTGTATGCGCTGGAAATATGTGTCCTGACAGTAGTTTAGCCTCGCTCCCTCCTCCCATCTACTTCCATCTCCTCGGATTCTTGTATTAAACTATTCAAATGGTCGTAAGCACAGATGCCGGGCTCGCTACAACCATGTTTTGGATTCGCACACTTGACTTGAATGTAAGCTTCAGCAGTGCAACTTTCATGAAAAATACACATTATGTTGAATATTATATTTTCTTGAAGCTGTAAATGTTCTATCCTGATTGGACGTATGAATTGATGTAATAAGACTGATGACTGGTTAGAGCTCACACAACTTTTATTCATACAAAGCTGTTCTGTAGTTAAGTGAGAGATAATTAACAACTTCATAACATATTAGGATCAGATTGGTCTTATTTTATTTTTGTTTAGGGCAAAAAAATGCTGTTTTCAGTCTCTGCACTATTGTCGGATGATATCAGGGGTCAGCAGATATACAGTTTTAATGTCAAAATTGGTATCAAAACTGAAAAGGCTGAATTAGGTTATCCCGAAACATTCATTCACACTCAATAGAGCTGATAATTGAAGACAATTTTGTATTTAACATGCAAATGTTGTGTTTAACATGCAAAGGTCAGTCATATGGGCACTGCTGTATTAGGAAGACTAAGTGCAATTAATGATAAAATAATAACAATAAGTGCAACATTTAACATTTAGAATATATTATTACATATAATTATATAATTTTTCAAGAGAATATCAGAAAGAAGGTGTGAACAATAAAAGACATCACATTACTCACATCACATCGGTTTACTCTAGAAATCAGATAATGATCAGATATTTTTCAAACTAAATAAATATGATTTGGCCTCTGTAACTATTTAATTAAGAGGTAATTAAGTAGTTGTATTTGTTCATTATGATTTAAGTTGTTCATGTTTGAAAGTTTTTTTTTTTTTTCCCTCCTTCCTGTCAGCATTGATAATTCAGTCTTGACACTGCATTTTTCCATTGGCAGACTGAACACTTGTGTGTCTCTGTGGAGGAGAACTTCTATGGAGGCTGTATTTATGGCTTCTTATTACCAATAAAAACACAGCTCCACTGGGACTTGGGGGTAAGTATGCCCCCTAGCAGTGCATGCCTTTTACACACTCACTATAGGCCAGTGAACGCACCACTCAGCTCACAAGCACAATCAGATCAGCATGCACACAAGCACAGTGTGCCAGGCCACTCAAGACCCATTCAGTGTGCACAGAGGGGACGCACTGAGCGCACTGTGAACGCATGTGGATCTGTCACATGGAACGGTTGTGACGCTGAATATACAAACAAACAGATTCAATATAACTAAACTAAATAATAACTACAGATTTATAATGTGAAGGAAATCTTACGGGATGTATTCACCATTAAGAGGTTTTGTCATCATATGGTCATAAATAAATAATTAAAGATGCACTGTGTAACTTCTCTGGTGAGAAATCAGCTAAACCAGGGGTATCAAACTATGGCCCCGGGGCCAAATGCAGCTCTCAGACCAATTCTCATTGACTCTCAGCTCTTCTGCTGAAATGTCATTTTTACAGCAAATTGCATTTTGTTACAGACCTAAAATGAATCTAGGCTCCAAATGGAATGATGCTCTGTATAATCCACTGATGTGGCTCTCTGTGATAAAAGTTTGGACACCTCTGCCCTCAACCCTTCTATAGCCTTGCCTGGAATGTTCTATGTTCTATAGCATAAAACCAGCAAACCTTGGAAAACACGGAGGCAATGCATTAATATCTCCATAGATAAAAGCTGATAAAATAAAAGTTAATGCACTTTTAACTAAATCAAATGTTATGTTTATGTAAAGACTTGCAAAATTGCATTACACTGAAGGAAATACAACACATAATCTGTACGACCTTTCAATAAAACTAAAAGGTACAAATCTGTACGCATAAAGAATGCAATTTAATCGTGTAATATAAAAAAACATTTGCTTGTCTATATTATCCATCTGTCTGTCTGCATTGTCCATCTGTTATATGTAGAAGAGATCAACTAGATCAGTGATTTTAAACTGATACACTGCAGTTTAGATGCATGGAATCTCATAGCATTTCAAAAAGAGCTTATCTGTTGTTAACACTTTCATACTTCAATGTTGTTGTATTTTTAATATATTTTACAAAGCAAGGCATCATTAGGCATGTCCCTGCTGCACTGTAATCACATAGACATTGTCATATTCCACAACAGGAGGGGGCAGCGGCGAGTTCACACACTCATAAGACCAGGTCAGCCCGTAACTGTTCTCCATCTAAAAGTCATCCCTATCATTAGCGGTGTAGGACGACACGGACAATATCAATAACTCCCTCTAATTGCATGCTTTGTAATTAGACGCGTAATCAATTATGGGATGCCCTGCCTGCGTCGTCATAACAACAGCCCATCCGAGTGCGTACAAACAGGCCAGGCGTGAGATCGTCAATAAAAATCATTTGCATTCGGTGAGGGAGAATTAGCTCTGACCTAGCATAGAGCAATGGCAATCGTCAGCTGTCACTTCCCATTTTAATTAATCCTAATAGACTATTGACGTTGCGCAACTGTTGGGCTTTGTAATTAGAACTGCAGTTTAGAGCGGATAATCTGGTGGGGCAGTGCAATTACTCAGGAGGAAATGGGGAAGCGGTGAGGCCACGATTATGAAAGAGTCACTGAGCAGAGGAGGCAAAAGTTACATAGGGGGCGCCGGTGCTTTTGAAGGAGAAATCTATGCATAAATTTAAGAGTAAACACTGTCTGGGTGAGTCGCGTCAACCCACAGAGAACTAATTGGAATTGATTGGTGCTGTCGATGATGAACAATAAAGTGGAGTTGTTGCATATTGTATTTGAGTAGGTTATAGTTCTGAGTATTACTAAAGTGTTTGTTTAATGGAGGGCCAGCAGGAACACTGTTTGAGCTTTTGGATGGCTGTTTATAAATGGCAACAACAAGCAGTACTTTTGCTGAGAATATTATGAGTTGGCCTTAACAATAAAATCAACCATTTCACAATACTATTAACATATGCAAATGTAAAAAAAAACAACTCTATTTTACCATAGTTTTCAATGTACTTAAAGCAACACTATGTAACTGTCTTTAGGTGGTGCATCACCTGTATGATTCTATGGAAATAGGACATCATACTAGAACATTCCACATGTATATAGATACATTTTGGTTGGAGGTCGCCCTCTGGGTCAAGTAAGAGTCAGGGTTGTGGAGGCAAAAGCTCACTCATAGTAAGGTGGTGTGTTTTTCTCTTTTTTCAGTGCAATATAAACGTCCAAAATGAAAAAAAAAATAACAGATTAATTTTGGCGGGGCTTTAATAAAAAATGCATTAGTAAACAAACATTGTAGAACTTTACAGAACCTTTCAGTGCACAGAGTAGTCATCTGTGGTGGTGGATGTACAATGTTCAAATATGTCACCATATTTAAGAAAGTTACTTATTACTTTTATTACTTATTCCAGTTACTCTTGACGTCGAACTTCAAATGAACTGTCTGAAATTAATTGTATGTACAGTGAGTGGGCTGGTGTTATGTAGTTTTGTGTGATTGTTGCTGTACTTTTCCCTGTCCTGTAGATCATTTGACATCAACCTGCCGAGGGACTGAACATGGAAATTACCCACGCTCGCTATAATCTAATCTACATATTTACATTTTAAATCTTCATTAATATGTGCTGTCCCTTTACAAATAAATAAATAAGAAATATATTTCAAGTCCTCTAACCTTACCTTTAATACATGTAATTACATGCTTACAAATACCGGATAATAAAGTGTTACAAATAATCAGATTTTGTAATAAGTATATGTCATTTGGAACTTATGTGGCTAACTATTTCCATCCTGTCAAAGCTCTCTTCCAAAATAAGAGCATGCATAAAGACTATTTCAAACACTTGAGTTAAAATGTATACACATAAACATGGTTACATTAGCATAAAGCAGAATCCACATGTCTCACTTAACATCCTCCCCATATGCAGCTAAGAGAATAGATGGCAGCTATCAATAACCCAAACATATTTGTGGTTCATCTAGTGACCTAATTCGGTGAGAACCCTGCCTCTGCCATACCGGGGCCTCTCCACAGCTCTGATAGGCCAATTAATAAAATATATGTTAATAGGATCTTAATTGTTTTACAACATGTGTGCGACAAGGCTGAGGGAGTGATGGGGCGGTGTTAGCCTATAGCCCATAGCACAACATATGCTCGCCTCTCACTCCCTCACTCTCCGCTACGTACTGTGTGCAAAAACATCGTTTCAGCCGGGCTTTTGTCTCCTCAAGACAATGACGCACCCTCCCCTTTAACAACAGCCCCCCGCCCCATCACCCGTACATAATAGCCCTCCCCGTGTACCCCGACTGCCCCCCTATAAGGATGACATTTGAATAATAAGGGCGAGGGCTGTCACACATCTCAATTACACACAGTACCACAATACGACCTGCTTTAACAATATGATATCATTAGAATAAAAGAATTTAATGTGCCGTTTCTCAACCTGTGGTATCCTTCTGCAGTTTAAAGACCCTATACCCCATTTTTTCCCCAAGTATTTGAGTAAAAATTGCCGTGCCCCAGTGCAGATTTATTGTACAAGCAGCTACTGAGGTCAAAATGAGTCTGGTTAGCATGCTAGTTGTTCATTACTGTTATATTGTTTAAGCAGGTCTTGAGGTCAGAGCTCAAAGTAAGTCTGCTGTGTACTGTCTGCATCTAATTAGAAAGCTTTTTGTGTGCGATTAGCATGCTAGTTGCTGGTAGCATTGCTGTTATATTGTTTAAAGAGATCAAAATCTAAATAATATAAAGCTTTTTTTCCACTAATCAGGATGTGTGCAGTTAGCATGCTAGTTGTTGTTAACATTACAGTGACAGCAAGTTATTCCTCACTTACCTACTTTTGACAGCTTTCAGAAGCCAATGAACTGGTTCTGTTTTTCACATTTTAATTTCATGTCAGAATTTAAAACAAATTTAAATATTTCCAGATTAGTTATGGATAAGTTTGTATAGGGCAAAACCAAGGACATCACTTCTTAATAGGTCACAAATAACAAACTGACCAGCCTGACCCTTTGTCGACCGTTTCATTAGCATTGGCACGCATAACAGGTCAAATGTAAGTGTTAGCTTTAGAGGCAATGCTGACGATTAGCAAAATGAGGCTAACGGACTATTGCTAATCAATAACATGCTAACGAGTCTAGGTCACAGTTATGAGAGCCAACAGTGTCAATGTGTGGAGCTAATCTCGAACTCACAGTATCTTTAATAACAACAGATTTTTTAATTACTTTTATTTTAAATATGGCTAATTTTGCCAGTCTATCTTCCATTAAAAAACTATACTACTAAACTATACATAATACATTTCTAAAGGGAAAAAAAAAAATAATTATAACCTTATAACAGAATTCTATAAAAAGCTGCCAAATGCGAAGTTATTACAAAAAAAGGTGGACTGTCTAACTGTCTACGTAACTTTTCTGGCCATGTGCCTGTCTCCATGGTGATTATTTGGTACATTCTGACTATTTCAGTGGATAAAAGGCTGTGTAGAGGTGGCCCCAACCACAGAATGTATATTTATATAACTGAACAATAAAAAAAAAAAAGTAATTTAGTAAATGCAACAAGTTTAACGATATACTGTGGAAAATGCCAGGTAAAGTAAGAACATCTCAAGCGCACACACGACCCTCAGAAAAAGTTACACAGTGCATTTTAACTAAACACAACTTCAGTTCAGAGATTCAAAGATAAGATGAGTATCTTATCTTTGAATCTGATTAGTGACGTTGATTCAAGTCCTCGTACAACCATTTTCAATAGTACAAAACAAAACCCAAACACGCTCACAATGCAGAACTTTTATTTCATCTATGCCACAAACATCCTAATTAAAAATCTTATAAACTGCAGTAATTACAACTCTGAACATTGTTTTCAGAATGCTGTTTGCTCTCAGGGCTGAAGTTTCATTTACAAAAGCCCTGTCCTGAGTTGACCTGAGGGGGGCAGCAGTGAGCCTCCTCCTGTCAGCATTTACATAGAGAAATCTAATTACCGGGGCGCGGCGAGGGGACTATTTGATCTCCATCTTAAACAGAGCAGAACACATTATTATGAGAGAGGGGGGCTTTGCTTTAGAGGAAGGTGGCTTATAGAGAACAGTGAAATCAGCTTGTACACAATTCAGCGGTGCCCATTTAATTATTTTCCAACACAGATGAAAAGAGAGGAACACTGGTTTGTTTGTGCGCTGTGAGACAATGCAGGGTTTGGGGAAAATGGGACAAAGTAAAATCAGGCAAAGTAAGAACAAAGTGATAGTCATAGCATGTTTTAGCCTTAGGGAGCTTTTACACCGCTAGTTCAATTTGGTCCGCACCAGGCAATAAAATTGTTACTCTGTAGCATATAGACTTTAGTGTGGTCCACGTTCACACCTGCAAACAAACCAATACTGGTCTGATTGATGTATATGCAAGGCTCCAGTACACAGTGGGTTTGAATGCTCGTGACTCGGGGACGCTGAGCCTCTCCTGCAGGCCACACTTCTCAGAAGCAAGGCTCAGACGTACCATCTTGCCCAGTGGCCTTACCAAGGAGCCCCTACGGAGGGACGGCTCAGGGTGCTCCCTCTCCCCCCAAGAGAAGGCTGGCCTCTGGCAGACATGGTTTCTCAAAACCTGCTTAAGAGCCTCCCTGGCCCAGGGAGCTCGGACTTGCAGACCTGCAAACCACCAGCAGGCATCTGGAGCCACCCCTGGCCCACCCCACCAAAGTTTGGCATTTGGTGTGAAGTCAAGTGGACCAATAACACCTCGTTTGAGGTCTCGGTTCACTTGATTTAGTGCGGATCCAAGTGCAATTGATACTTTCACACCACTGAAAATTAAGCAAACTAAGATCTTCTAGTTCAAATGGAATGTTTGGTGCACACCAAAGCTGTCGCTGTGAAAGCACCCTTAAAGTCGCTGTACCTGATTAAAATCTTAAAAATGTGAAAAACAACTAGTTAATTTTAAATGGTTTGTAGTGGTTCAAAGTTATTCTTCATTTTTATCATGAATTCTGAGCATCATAATTATTCCCATGAGTTT
Organism: Scartelaos histophorus; assembly: GCA_000787155.1. NCBI lineage: Eukaryota > Metazoa > Chordata > Actinopteri > Gobiiformes > Gobiidae > Scartelaos > Scartelaos histophorus. The sequence continues at coordinate 4,221 of KN491204.1, read as the reverse complement.
ATAAGCCACATTTAGAGAGTTGGTACACCCCCTCATCCTGACGTACAGTCCGGTGCGTGTATGGATCTGGATATACTCCCTGATATACTTGACAGTGAACTCTGCCAGTGATCTTAGCATTGTCTCAATCCATGGAGATGGTTTTCCTTCTCTCAGTGGTCTGAAATTGTGGACTTATTGTGGACTTCTGCAGTTTATGGTGCTTTTTGCAACTTTAAGAGACCAGAGTTTTGCAGTTATGGTTAAGTTCAAATACATAGCAAAACAAAACTAAATCTAACACCATCTGATATAATGTCTTTGTGGTTCAACCAAGTAAGACTCAACCAATTTGCAAAGCTGAAACAGAAATATAAGGCACTGAGTTCAAATTAGGAGTGTGCACCAGTTTGTGCTGGTGGAGGATCTGTCTGGTGATATACTGTAGTCAGGAGTGCTTAGCATTCTTCACACGTTCCCTTTCGTCTACTTTTCCTGCCCACTCTGGGGCTTGGACCTCCTTCTAAATGAGAATATCAATTTCTCTGGAAATTTGAAGGAAAAAAAAGATACATGTAACATGTGTCATGGTGTTGGGGAGAATACTTGTATAATGTATTTAGCATCAGAAACCATTACCCACATTAAAATTGTATTTAGTAATATATTCCAGTACCTAGTCCAAGAGTATTTTGACCATATTACAATGCATTATTTGCAACCCGCCCAACACTCAGTACTCCGTAGTAGTAGTAATAGTAGTAGTACTCCGTAGTATGCTAAGCACTCATTGGATATTGACCCACAAACCTGTAGGTTAGTAGTATTAAACCACATCTGATTCAACATGTTATCATGTTTTATGCAAAAAATTGAAGTTTGGCTGTTAGATTCTCTGATTGGTCAACTTACATGCCAATCAAAGTTCAAGTGAAAACATATCACAATCAACAGTTCTTATTACCACACACGATTTTAGTCAAGAAAAAAAAAAATCTATTCAAACTGATATCAAAGTCTTCATTTACAAGTATTTCCAGGTAACAGCGCGCTTTCAAGACTGAGTTTTCAGCAGCAGCAGAAGCCATAGGGGAGCCCTCTCAATAATTCACAGCCGCGCCATAATTGACTTTTAGGATGGAGCGGGAGTCGATAAATATGAAATACCAAAACACCTTTTTTCTACAACATTGCACCTCTTAAAGCAGGATTAAAGAATGGCTCCCACAAAAACAGCTCGCACCATTGAGCCCAGTTTCACGGTATCTTCACTTCATTATCTGAGAACAACTTTTAATTACTTTGACTTTAAAAATGAGACCAAATTAGGAACCATTAATAACACCAAGTAACCACAATATCCAGCTGTAATGTTGTGCGCATGGGTTCATTTAGCTCATATTTGTGTTACCTCTCACATGATTAACTTTGTGTTATTATACGGGAATTATTTTAACTGTATGTGTTTAGAAATAAAGTTGGGAATTTGTTGAGGCAAGAAGTACTATCTAGCTATAATCCATAAGCCTGTGACACTCTACTGATGGAGAATTGCATTTAAAACATTGCAAATTTTATTTTATTCAGCAAATAAGCAGTTGGGGTATTTCTTATTCTAGTACATGCATATTTAAACAGTGTTGTTGACTGCTAAAATTATATGGGGAAGAAAAGGGAAAAGGTAAAAAAAAGGACTCTGCAAACTATGTAAAGCCAGATCTAAATGATTGGGGAGATGCTTCATTTCCAGCCACAAGAGGTCAGTAAATGAGCAAAGTTAGTGGATTTCAAAAGTGACATAGGGTAGTCAAGTCTTTGAACTATTTAGAATCAAAACATGGATGAAGTCAATGCCTTGGCTGAGGTTTGGTTCTCCAAGTGTCTCTTTCTTAATTAACCGCTATTTGTCTACTGCTTTACTATTTTTTATTTTAATTCAAGAATTAAACAGCGTCTGAACCCTCCTTACGGTCTGTTAGCTATAAGATTCTGTGCAATTCTCCGCCTGTAAGGCTACTACACATGATCCCACACGACAAATACACAAAAACACAATACAAAACTGCACACAACATGACAAAACTGATACAATGTGCAGTAGTTAAATTAGCGAGATGCATGTTAATTGTGTTGTGATCTGAGCTCTGAAGGGGGAGTGACTTAGAGCAGAGAGCAAAGGGAAGGGAGAAAACAAAACTGAAACTTATTATCAGTCCAATCCACTTTATTTATGTAGCACATTTTACAAATATGACGATAAAAGACTAAATAATAAATAAAAACTATAAATAAGTGTTAAAATAAAAAATATACTACTACTACTACTACTACTACTACTTAGCCTACTACTACTACTACTAAGCCTACTACTACTACTACTACTATTACTAACGCCTACTACTACTACTACTACTAAGCCTACTACTACTACTACTACTATTACTACTACGCCTACTACTACTACTACTGCTTAGCCTACTACTATTACTTAGCCTACTACTACTACAACGCCTACTACTACTACTACTACTATTACTACTACACCTACTACTATTACTACTACACCTACTACTATGCTTACTACGCCTACTACTACTACTACTGCTTAGCCTACTACTATTACTTAGCCTACTACTACTACTACTATTACTACTACACCTACTACTATTACTACTACACCTACTACTATGCTTACTACGCCTACTACTACTACTACTGCTTAGCCTACTACTATTACTTAGCCTACTACTACTACTTAGCCTACTACTACTACTTAGCCTACCACTACTACTTAGCCTACCACTACTACTACTACCACTACTTATAATTATAAATCTAAATATATTAAGTGTTTTTTGGCAAATATAACATTTTAAAAACAATAAAAGCTAGCATGATGATTTAAATATGATACCCCATTAATATTAATACCCCATTGAAGATGCTCTTTAAATTTAATACTTGAAATTCTACAATTAAAAAAAAAAAATTACCAAATAATTTCCCCAATGGATCAAACAACTTGTTGTCTACAATAGAAATGTACCAATTATTTCCTATAATTCCTGCACTTACAAAGAGATTGGTGACATTTTGACCACATCCTTCCATATATTTCCAAATATTTTGCCAGTCCCCCTTGTACCTGTGCATATCTTTGTCCTATATCTCCGTTTCATTCTTTACTTCTTCTCCTTAATCTGCACGCCGCTTTTTTCCATTACCAAAAGATTGTCTATAGTGCCTTGGAGCTAGCGCTATTTTATATTACAAAATTAGACCTTTCTGAAAATAACGTCCGAGGGAAAAATGGGGGCCCGTGCTCTTTGGTTTCTTTGTTCCCACTCTTGTAAAAATGATATGTAATTGTAGTCACTCCAGTAAGATTTTTCAGCTTTGACCTTTCTGGCGCGGTAATACAGAAAATGACAAGGAGAGGTTCTGGGCTCTCATCCGCGGGGCTTTGAAGCACCGTCTAGAGCCATGCTAGTACAATGTCTCCCAGCGCTAATATTAGTCGTGCCGTAATTGTAATAGCGGTGTACAATTAGCGTAGCGGCGTTTCACATGACAGCCATGAAATCCATATCTGCCCAGCGCACGGCCATTATAAAACTATTAGGACTAAAATTAGCTATTATCTCGATGGCATTTAAAAAGGCGATGGGTTTCAGAGAGATAAAGAGAGGTGGAATTATGAGAAGAAAAGGACTGCGTTGGAAGTTACTAACGAAATTTGACCCATGTTTTGTGTATGAGATTTCAGGATGTCAGTGTGAATTTATTGTCAAGGTAGAATTGTTGTTCATCAAGTAGTTTAAAGGCCTCATATTACGCTATTTTCTATTTTCTGGAATTGTTTTGTTTCACCGACACATGTTTAACACACAAATTCTGCATATTTAGATTCAGTTCTTCTCTCAAACAGGAAACACTACTTGTGATGTCATGTGGTAATACAGGAAGTGCTCCTCCATACACCTTCAGTAGAATCATTTGGATTATTAAAGCCTGCAATCGCCAGCCTCTACTGAACAAAAGGTAAAAGGCAGGTTTTAACTTGAAAACTACCACTGCATGACATCACAAGGTGGAGCAGAGCATTCTTCTCTTTGGAAATGTAGAAAGGCTAATATTAAATAACTCAAGCATGTGTAAATGAAATGAAACGCAATTCCAGGTCTGTTTTTGGTACAATATTCTAACAATATTCTGTTTAATATAATCCAATCCAATTTATTT
>KN491203.1:675-11215 GCA_000787155.1 Scartelaos histophorus | reverse complement strand
GTTTTTTGGTTTGTTTTTTTTTTACTTTAACTGTTGGTCTCTCAAATTATTGAAGTGAACTATTATATATTCATATGGTGCTGTACATTCTGCAGCTGTGTCCTTATATATAAATATATATTTTATAGCAATATTTATTTGCTTTCAATATGCAAATGTGTAGTATAAAATAACCTAAACATTATAGTGGAAAAAAATCAACCCAGTACCTGTCATCAAGCATTTCTCACAGCATGGGTTTTGTCCTTAAATGTCCACTCTGCTGTGTCCCCCTGGACCAAAGTGTGACCTGTGGTCTGTTTACTGCCAAGGCCTTTACCTCAGAGTTCAGTGACCAGTGATCCGTGGCCTGTAGCCTTCACTGCCAGTGCACAGGTGTGTTTTTGTGTGTGTGTGTGTGTGTTTGTGTGTTTTTGTGTGTGTAGCCCAAACCTGCTCATGAATATGAAGAGCCGCTCCGAGCACACACTCACTCCGTGTGCGTGTGTGTGTGTGTGTGTGTGCGTGCATGCGCGTGTGCGTGTGCGTGTGTGTGTGTGTGTGTGTGTGTGCGCGCACTGGAGCTCTTTAAAAATGGGATATTATGATAAATCAATTCTAACATGGTAGAAAGCTTTTATTATTATTATTGTTTTAATTCATAATGAGTGTTAACAACAACAACAATAACAATAATAACAATAATAATAACAACAACAATAATAATAATAATAATAACAACAATAATAAAAGCTTTTTTACCATGTTATAATGCTCCTTTCTGAAAAACATGCCTGGAGAAGTTTTAGATGTCATGTTCGAGTACATCAGTGATCTCTCCTGGGCAATATATTCAAATCCTCCTCAAATCCTCCTCCTAGCTAATAGTTAAACAAGTAGCTTTAAGATTCTGTTCATTAGCCCACATAAAACATTACACTGCAACTGCACAAACCTGATATGATATGCAGGATCCACACTGGTTGTGTTGTGGTAGTGCTCTGAAGGGTGAGTGAATTAGCATGGAGAGCAAATGCAGGTTGAAGTCAGAGTGTGAAAAATGGAAGTGAACCTCTAAAACATGTTAATGCATTGTTTTTTGGCAAATACAGCATCAAAACAATAAAATGTATCATGGTGATCTAAATCTGTTATGTGTTAGCTGTTAACTCCCCATAAAAGTAAAATAGCCCCTCTTTAAAGCTGTTCACTGGGAGGTTTGAGCTTGGCTGCTGTGGTGCTGCTGAATCAATTGGACAGTGTGTATATAGCAGTGTCACGGCTCTCTGCTGTGTGCTATGAAAGAGTATTGCTCTGAAACCAGCTCACAAACACGTGTTTAGGAAAGTGCTTTGAGAGATGCGTGCATCAGGCACAGATCAGAGATAACAGAAAGTCCCATTTGTGTTTGCTCCAGCGCTGAAGGCTCCGTAACCCACCTGTCTGAGCATAAGATTATCTCACAGACAGATATTTACACCGTCAGTGCTGACTATTGCAAATGGATTCGTTTTCATAAATGTCTTATCAACATCTTCTGCACAGCTCTGTATAGCGAGAAGTTGGAATTTTGAAAAAAACAGAAACTTTATATAAATGGTGGAAACAGCAAGGGCTGTAGAGTAGCCAAAAGTTGTACTAGAGTAACATTACTTCAGAATAACATTACTCAAGTAGAGGTATAATGTGGGAGAATTACTCAAGAGCAAAGTTTAAAAAGTATTTGGAAAAACTTCTACTCGAGTATAACAGTCAGAAAATAATTTTAGATCTATAATTTGAAATAAATGTCATTTGAAGGACAAAACATTAAATAATGCACAAAAACGACAGACACAAAAATGAGTCAAACTAAATCATATCTGAAGGAGCTCTGCCAGAAACACAAATGCTCAAACCTTTTCATAAAAGCTTCACTTTGGACTTACTCACAGTGAGAAAAGGAAACAAAACTTGTACTCAAGTAAGAGTACTGTTACTTCAGCAAAAAATATTTCTCAAGTAGGAGTAAAAGTATGATGAAAAAGTAAAAATGTTTTAAAAAGTTTCTTATATTAATTTAATTGAGTATTACCTACTCCTGTGTAAAAGAACTGAAAAATTGTACTCAAAAGTACAGTTACTGCTGTCAAAATTATATATAACAAAATAAGAAGCATTAATTAACTATTTAACTTAATTTTAGAAGCATTTTAGGTCACACTTTATTTATTTTAGCAAAACATTAGTATGCATTGTTTTAAACCACAATCTAAATAAATAAAGAAATAAATACACCAGATATTTGAAGTATCTTGTCCAAGGACACATGATGATTTGATGATTTGCACTTACGTCAGTTGATATCAAACCGCCAACCTGTGGGCCAGTGCATCTGACACTAAACCGCTGACCTTACATGAGTGGACCAACACTTTCTCAACTGATCCACCACCACCCACTTGTAAAGCCCATCTCCTCTCATCACGCTCTGTAGCTGAGCCGGAGGATAGCACAGGATTCAGTGGCTCCTCTTCAGTCTATCCAGGGGCCCCTCAGGGGCCTCTTCCCAGTAGGAAGAGGGAGAGGTCCAGGAACCCTCCACAGATCCTGATGATCCATGGTTTTATCCAGGCTCCTCCTGGTGTCTAAGCCTCACATTCTATGTGTAAGGGTAAACCAGGCACCCAGCCTCATTTCAGCTGTATCTGTATTCCCCTCACATATACAGTATATGTATATATATTTTATTTTAGCTTTGGCTGTAGTCATGTAGCCTTTCCTACAGTGTTTGTCCTTTACTGAATGGGAGTTTTGTGTCTGCACAGGGACATACCGGGGAGTCTGGAGCTGATGCAGCTGGACTTTGAGATGGAGAACTTCACCAGCCTGTCAGTGACCCGCAGGATCAACTGGAACGTGGACTACCGGGGCCAGAGCCCCGCCCCAGAGTCCGACAAAGTGGTGACAGAGCTGACTGTGGTGCAGAAGGACATCCAGGCCATCATCCCTATCGCCATGGTGAGTACCTCAAACCTGTCACCATGATGAGTACATCAATCCTGTTACCATGGTGAGTACATCAATCCTGTTACCATGGTGAGTACATCAGTCCTGTTACCATGGTGAGTACATCAGTCCTGTTACCATGGTGAGTACATCCTCCCTGTTGACGCGGTGAGTACATCAAACTCAATTGGCCAGCACTGTAACACCCCTGATTTCCCTGCCCTCCAGGAGCACTCTGTTATGCATGTGTAAGCCCTGCTCCATGCTCCTCTCTAACTGGACAAAAGTTTCCAAGTGCCAAGTGAAAAAAGGGTCCATATCCATCACCATGGCAATCACAGGACACAGTGTCAACCTCGTCACCATGGCAATCACAGGACGCAATGTCAACCTCGTCACCATGGCAATCACAGGACACAGTGTCAACCTCACCACCATTGTGATCATAGGACACATCCTGGTGAGCACAGGGATGCATAGAGATAAACAAAATAAACATAAATACAGTTTTAACCATCAACACTGAGCACAGAGACAGTACAGAGACAACACAGAGTCTGAACAAAGACAGCACAGAGACAGTGCAGGGGCAGGTCTGATCACTGACAACAAGAGGATTAGAACTACAGTCACTGAGATCAAGGCTTAGCAGCAGCAGAACTTTCAGAGAGTTGCACTTCAGCACACTCAAGGGATTACAGCTGATATTGTTGGACAGGGCTAATGGGACTTTTTGTATTGCATGAGGAGAAGGAGAAAGTAATGATTCATTATTAGGTCAGTCAGGTCCTGTAGGTCATTTAGCAAAAAGAATATTCTCATGTTCCCTATGAAACTTCAAAGTAAGTTTCCCCTTTAATTTTATGAACATTAACATCGTATAAAGAAGCTCATGTCTGTGCTAGGAGGGCTTTAAGGATGTCATTTTCAGTAAAAACACCACATGTCTTCTGTGCAATTAGACAGATGGGACAGTGTACTCCATAAGATCACATCTGTATATACAGTACTTCTATATGTGCTACATGTGCTTACATTAGGCACAAACTAGGACAGGCATTCAACTGCACGAGGTAAGAAAGAGCCAAGGAAATGTCAGACATGTGTTAAGACTTGTATTCACTCATTTTAAATCAGTGAGGCTGGCTGATGCTGACAAAAAAAAATAATAATAATAATTTGAAGGCCTAGCTCCAAAATGTATGTCCTAATAATAAAATTCACTATTCACAAGCACAAGAGACAGTGTGCAGGATTTCCCTCTGCTGATCTTCTCGGGCTGCTCCCTCCTCCAAAGCACCCGTTTTCAAGAAATTTATATGCAGAGTTCTCATTCATACCTTTGTTAGGTTCGCTGGGATTGCCCTGTGCATGTACAAGTAGTGAGTGAGTGAAGCAGCGTGCCATTTCTGCTCTGTTCAGAAGGTGATGAAAGTAGCTGAAAGACTGAAGGACGAGTAAACCTGTGGAGTTCTGAGCTAACCCCACGCAGCCTTTAAAACAGGACACCTGCATGTCTGATGAAACACCCATGAATCTCTGCCCGATCTGTGAATATGACTCCAGTGTGCCCAAACCAGGCTGCCTGACTTGCCTGTATGTACACCCTGGTCCTGTCTTCAGGCCAGCTAAAATATTCTCTGTGTAGAAGATTGAGGTTTATATCATTTCATCAATCATCTAAGTAAAAAAAAAAACAAAAAACACCAAAGTGGACTTATTTGCTCCTGACCTGAAATCACTTCCTCCTGACCAAGCATCCAAAGTCAAGATTGTCAAAAGAAAAAAACTATTTCACTGGCATGTCTTTAATGAAACAAGATTCCACACATCCAGTGCCAAACTGTTGCAAGAATTAGCAAATATAGTCACATCAAATAGTGAATGATCTCATTTATATTTAGATATTGCTTTTCTACTTCCACTCCGCTCTCGTTTATGCAAAGATTCCACATCTCAGCAGGACTATCCTGGTGAAATAAAAAATAAATAAATAGACTTTGCACTTTAAATAACTTTATGTACAAATAGTTCCATACAAATATACTTGCCTCACCTTGCCTAGACAAGTTAAAGGTTGTATGGAGGATTTTATTTTGTTTCAAATTGTCAGTGATAGCATTATAGACATGCAGCAATTATGATGACCTAAGTAAAAATAATGAAAATCCATCAACTCTGGCTAGGCTGTCTCGTTTTCTATTGGCTGTTGGGTTGTCAATCAAACTCCCTACTCTCCTTGACTCTCAAGCGCGCTGGGATTATGTGGTTTACGTTCGGCTTTTACATGTAAGACGCTGTTTACTAAACCAATGCAACGGTTCTTAGCAGCTTTTTCCAGCTGTAGCTTCCTCACAGTTTGCACAAATGACAAGAATCCACAACCAGTTCACCGCAAAAGAAAGTCTGTTTATGAGGTCGCTAAAAGGAGAAGAGAAGGGGTAAAGGAGCGAAGCCAAACAAAGTTGATTCTAGAATTGTAGTTGCATTTACAAATCTTGTGCAATGATGAGGAGCAAACTTATTTTCTAGGATAAACTACTTCATTAAATCTAAAGTAATCGCCAAGATTTTGCACACATACTCTCATTATCATCATTATCATCATTACTCTCACACTCACCGCTTCATTATAACTTTGAATGTCGTTGCAGTTATGATAATAGTAAAAGAGAAAAGTTGCGGCCGAACCAACAGTGGAGCGACTGTAAAGGTTTTTGGCGTAAAAATGAGGGGAGAAAATGTTGGGGAGGCATTTGGGTTCATGAATGTGAAGCATTTGAAAAAGGACAAACAGCCACGGCAAATTCTCTATACAACCTTTGAGTGTCTTGCCCAGGAATACATTCGCGGTATGCACTTGTGGCAGGTGAGATCAAACCCCAAACCAATCAACTATCCAAAGCCCTGTGTCCTATGTGAGTGTGACTGCAGTGTGTCCATGTCTCCACAGGACACAGAGATCATTAACACAGCCATCCTGACAGGCCGGACCGTAGCCATCCCCGTCAAAATGGTGTCCATCGAGATGAACGGAGGAGTCAATGATGTCTCTGCCTTTGTCCAGTGCAAGTCCACAAACGAGGACATCGTCAAGGTATGTGAACCATGTACTACAGTAGTCAAAAGTGTCAGATATTAACCCATACTAAGACTAGTGTCAAAAGTAGATTCTCATTTGAGCAGGTATCGTACTAAAAAATAAATGAGCCTTTCCTGATTTCCTTTTAGAATGATCTTGAGCTGAATCATAACAAGTATAAGAGCACATAGACTAGTGTACACCTATGGACACTATGGAACCTACCTGGACCTCTGAAAGATTAGGCACGTAAAAGACCACGTGGGAATAGAAAAGAAAGTACTACCATTTAATGCTGAAAATCAAATTTTGTTGTCTAAGGAAAGTGTTTTATTATTACTGTGGTGTCAGAATCGGTATAGAGTATTAGGTTTGTTCCTTAGTATCGAAATCGAGTTTGAAATGTCAGTATCGTGCCGACACTACCATGTTGTGTTGTTAGTGTGGCCGGGAGCCCAGAGCGAGCCAGCGCACTTAATATAGAGCTGATTCAATTGGGTCTCTGCAGCACAAAATCAATAGATGTCCAGGAGCCGTGTGTGAGTGAATGTGCTCTGGAGAGTGCACAGGCAGATGTGCTCTGTGTGCAACTGGTTTCTTTGCTAGTTCAATTCCCCCATACCCCATAAGACTGTACATAGTGTTTTTGCACTCTGGCCCAGAAATAGCCCTGTTAGGATCATTACTGCATCAACTTATTGTCCATTAAAGGTCCTAGATTACACAAAAATGACTCTTGTGAGCTTTTATAGCTTATTTTCTTGTTAGAATGTACTGTGACCTCATCAAAAACAGACCTGGAATGGTGTTTTGCTTCATTCATGTTTGAGTAATCTTGTATTATTAGTCCTTCTGCAATTCTAAATCTCAATATGTTCTCTTAATTTTTGTTATGTGATGTAATAGCAGTTTTCAAGTTAACAGCTACTTTTTACCATTAGTTCAGTAGAGATGGGCAGTTCTAGTGTTGTAATTATCCATATGATTCTCGAGAAGATGTGTGGAGTTTAAAAAAAGAGTGGAGCACTGTATTACCGCGTGACATCACAAGGAGTGTGTTTATTATATGCATTTTTACATTTTCTGACTAAAAATAATGTCTTCAAAACCACACCTCAGTTTCCTAACAAAATATTCAATGTTATATCTAATATATCCACAAAGTGACGGTACCAGAGTCAAATGGACTCTCCTGCTCTTCAGTCCTGCTTCTCTCTTTGTTTTGGACAGTGTTTTTGGCCCTGGCTGTTTGAAGTGGATTAATTCAGGCTTTGGATTGTACACCTTAATAAGTCAGTGGTAAGAAGATTACTATTACAACATGCTTTATCATCTTTGATTAAAAGTACAGTTTTAAGTCTTCTGGATAATGGTTGTTAAAACAGCCTGCAGGCCCCATGTAAATTTAAATTGGGATATTTCTTCCAAAGACAGAGTTACCGTCGAGTTATATAGACCCCTGTCCTCCATCTGACATTAGGACCAGAGGTGGACAGTACTCAAGTACATTTACTCCTACTTGAGTAATATTTTTATTGAAGTAACAGCACTCTTACTTGAGTAAAAGCTGTGGTTCCTCTTTGAGTAAGTCTAAAGTGACAAGCTTTTTGTGACAACCTGAAATGATTTAAACATTTGCGTTTCTTGCAGCTCCTTCAGATATGATTTATTATTATTTAATGTTTTTGTCCTTCAAATTACATTAACCTATAAATCTAAACCTATAAATCAGTAGTTATGTCTTTATAGGTCTCTTTAAGATACTATTTGAGGAAAAACATTTTTGGAGAAACTACTTAAGTAATGCTACTCTTTGTTGAGTACTATTTTTGGCTGTTTTGTCTGACCATGTCTGATTAGGACATCATTGCATTGAACACAGCCCTTTAAATGTGATGAGGGAACTGAACATTCAGAGCCTTTATGTCGTGTCCTGTACCGTGCAGATCTTGGTTTTGCACATTCCTAGACTGGAACCCGATGGCAGACAGATTTACAGCTTTCATTCTGACTGCGTCTTTATCCTTTAGCCTAAGTGTCATCTCTGGAGGGTAATGCCATATTAAACACTTTATGATATTTGCCACGCAAGGTCAGGCCTATAAACAGGACATAAAGGTATACACGGAGAATGGGTTTAAATCAGCTTCAATAGTGCACATTAAAGAGAAGTGATGCTCTCCAGGCACTCCAGCTCCTGCTCTGTGCATATGACAGCTCAGATATTTCACTAAAACACAGATGGCATGATTTTCTCAGGTTTTTTTTTCCTGAAAATGTTTGGTTTTTAGGAAATAATGCATTAAAGGACCTCACTTACCTTACTCATTCTGAGCATCATAATTATTCACTGTGATGAGTGGGGTTGTCAGATGTGTTGAAAATCATATACTAACTGATACTAAAATTAATATAGAGACTAGATGGATAGACAAGGGATTCATGTTGAAAATCACATTCTGTTGTCCAGTGTTTTTTATTATCGTGGTATCAGAATCAGTATTTAATTTTGAGTTTCCTTAGTATCAAAAATTGAATTTGAAATGATTGTGACGAAACTAGTGAGGATTTTAGAAGAGCTTTGCACAACTTTCAGAGAGTAGTGTGGGGTTTCACTGTGACGATAAAGCCAAAAACAACTAGTATGCACATTTTCTGATTATATAAAATGCTTTGTTTTAAAAACAATGAATTGTTTGCATCTTTCTAAGTATATGCAGACTTGGTTTGAACTCAAGACCTGCGTATACAGTACATCTGTACTGAGGCAAGATACATTTTGCACAAATAAATGGGAAAAAAACAAGGACAGGCCTTTTATCTGAGCAGCTGCGCTGTATTACATGAGTTTTATGTGATTTTGAGCTCTCACTTCTTTAATGACCAAAGTCTGGTGTATGTTTGTGAAGCAAGTTACAGAAATATTTGAAAATAGGTTTTATTACTCTTAAAAAACATGTATATTTTTCATATTTCTGTAAGGATGGCAGACATGAAGAAATTCCTTTTTAAACACAGCTCCACTTCCTGTTTGAAACTCAACTTTTCTTCACAACTTCACTCATGTAAAACTTTGATACAGTGATAAATATTTTGCCAAGGGCGTTATTCTACCAAATGAAAAAAAGTACTTCTGAAAACCTGAAAAGCTGTCCTATGCACTTTAAATCTGTGTGGGAGCTGTTGTAAAAGTGTACACGTCGCCACCGTAAAAGAGTGTCCAGAGTGTGCCTGATGAAAGCGCTCAAGGTCGTGCGGTTTACAGCCTGGCCATCCTCCCACACCTCCTGTCTCCTCTCTCTATCACCCTGGCTCCAGCTCTGTGCAAACCACTCTGTAGCTTTAAAGGTTCGATATTACACAAAATGGACTCTTGTGCAGTTTAAGCCATGTTATAATGCTGTTACCTCATCAGAAAGTTCGGCTGTGTTTTGTTTCATTCGCACATGTTTGAGTAGTCCTTGGGTGTTGAACATGTGAATGAAACAAAATACAACTCCAGGTGTGTTTGTGATGAGGAAACAACATTATAACATGGATCAGAAAAGAGCTTAAAGTACACATTTGTTTGTAAGAGGGCAACTGCTCTTAAATCGGCTTCCTCCAGTCCAGTCTCCTCCGTCTGGCTGTGAGGAGGTTTATGGTCTGTCAGGCTGAAGTGCTCAGTCTAAATGAGACTGGAGCGCTCAATGGCAGAAGCACTGGAGCAAACCCACTCACAGCCTGCAGCCTGCAGCCCGGCCTCACCTTTAATGGACACTGAAAAATGAGAAACGATCTCTGTGGACTGGCACCTGAACGCACCACCTGCTCCTCCACTGGACTGGGGCCGAATGCTGCAGAGGAGCTGCACTATCAGCTCTGCTTGGAGTTAACTTCCTACGAATATTTTTGGTATTCATAAAATTGTTCTTAATTCAAAATGTTCTGTTGGAAGAACAAATCCTCCTAGCACTCATAATCGCAATGATTCTGGCAGAAATTCTTCAATAAATTTTAATTCCTGCGTGATTGTAAGTTATTTCTTATAAAATGTAATACAGTAATGTTTATGAGTGGAGTTTTATAGAGAATAGTCTATTTGCTCAAACAGACTTTATACAGGCTGCTGTGGTGCTGTGATGAAAACAGCCTCAGCCTGTCCTCAGTGCATATGGGCCCCTGTGTGGTCACCAGTCCACACAGCAAAAAGTGGACTCTCAAATTGACTCTCACAGAATCAGTTTTAACATTTTCTCAGTTTTTATATGAGTCCAATCTGTTCTGTGTTAATTTAACATTTTTGGAAATGTTAATTAAGTAACACTGGACCAAAATTCCTGTTTAACCCTGAAATCAAGAGTTATATTAACATTTCAAGAGTAAATGGATAACACTTTGCAAGGTTATCCTTATTAAGCTAAAGTTGTTGTTGTTGTTGTTTTTTTTTTGTACACTTTATTTTAGTTAATTTAAGATGAAATTATGTACAAAACTGGTTCAAACTAGTCT
>KN491202.1:2944-13648 GCA_000787155.1 Scartelaos histophorus | reverse complement strand
TGGCGTTACCATAGTGGCGTTACCATTGGCGTTACCATAGTGGCGTTACCATAATGGGATTACCATAGTGGCACCCATGGCGGCATTACCATGGCGATGCTACCTTAGCGACAGCACAGTGATGTTACCATAGTGACTGATATCATAGCAACAGTTATCATAGCAGCCATAACAACCATTACCATAGCAACTATTACAATTCTTACCATAGCAACTGTTACTATATTATGTTGCACTGCGATAGCAGCATAGCATTATCAATGCGGTATTCATCGTTAGCTATGCTACGCTATCTTAGTGACGTTACCATAGTGGCGCTACCATAGTGATGTTCCCAAAGTGACATTACCATAGCGATGATTACTATGGAAACCATTACCATTGCAACCAATACCATAGCAACTGTTACCATAGCAACTGACACCATACCATGTTAAGTTGCGCTACCGTAGCGGCAGAACATTACCCCTATGGTAACACAGCTAAAGGTAGCGTCGTTACCATAGCGATGCAACCTTGGTAATGTTTACCATGGCAACCACTACCATAGCATGCATTAACATAGCAACTGTTACCATAGCAATTACTATCATAACTGTTATCATAACAATTGTTACCATAGCAACCACATCATAACAACCATTACTTTAGCAACTGTAATCTTAGCAACCAGTACCATAAATACATTGAACATTAAACACGGTGCACCTCAAAATATTATGGTATTATGGAGTCTCCAAGTTATGGTCCAAATGTAAGACCCCAAGGTTTCTGACCCATCAGTAATGTGTGGACCAAGAGAGAACCAATTTATATTGGAAATTACTAATTTATTGCAAAATGTTTCTGAAAGTTTAAAGTCCAATTAAAATGGGGGAGTCGCTACTTTAAAGTGCTGGTGTGCTAATTTTGGGGACTGGAGAGCATCCAAGGCAGGTGGTGGGAGTCTCCGGGTTGAGGCTGTCGTGGCTAATCATGAACTGAAAGCAGAGTTAGGGCCTTTGTGCTGATACCAACAGTTGTGAATCTGAACAAACCTGGCTCCTCCTTGTGGACGAAGCCTAAGCTCCCCTCCTGCACACCTTTAGAGGGCACAGGGAGGATATTAGTTATCACACGGGCAAATATTTTAACAGGTCCATTTCAACAGGTTTGCTGAACAGGTGCAACAGCTAAGTTAATAAATGTCACTGTTCCTATGGTGAGTAAAGGTTATATTTACCTTTACAGGGTGAAAACAGGGCCACAGAGAGACAGGGCCCTGGCTTTGTGGTGCTTAAACAGGGGGAAAAGAGTCATTGATCCCAGCTGGTCTGCATCACACATGCCCAAACCACACCCACAGTAAGAGTAAGAGAACACAAGATGATACAGCTACGAGGTTACATAAAACCTCATTGTAATCAGATGATGTGGTGTTTTTCCTGGACTATTGTATGTATAAGCCTGGCCTTAAACTATGAACTTCAGATAGAGCTTCAGAATCACCACTGGGCATGTGCAGAGAGGGGAAGAGATTATACAGACGGATTTGGTGAAATCTTGCTGAGATGAAAATCTAGTGATCAGGCCACACACATTTAGCTCAAATTGGATTTTTTCTAGCTTATCTTCTTTTGTATTTACAGATGATGCAGATATGAGCCTAGGATACAAATTTAAAATATATTTGCAAATGAGTTTATAGGCTAGTTTCTGATGTGTGCTGTAATGTTGTATATGCCCATAGTTGTTTTGTTTCATTCTCTCATGTTTAACACACAAACAGTACATCAGGGAAAACAAATCAATTTACAATAAACTTACATACCCCAGCTTTAAAAATAGGTGTACCCCAGGGCTCTGCACTGGATCCTCTCTTGTTCACCATTCATCATATGCTGAGTTTTGTGGAGCCGTTTCAGTTTTCTACAACTACAACCCGGAAGTATCAAACAGTTTAGTTTAGCTGCATATGACTGAAAGGTTGTTATTCCACAGTCTTCCCTCTTGTCTTTTAATGTTAATTTTATGATGCTTATTTATGTTTTGATTGTTTATATTGTGATTTTAATGTATTTCTTATTCTGTAAAGCACTTTTAATTACTTTATGCGCAAATTGTGCTACACAAATAATCCTGTTTTGTCTTGCCTTGTTGTAATACATTTTTGACACGGTCTAAGAAACACCAATTTTACTTCCAGATGGGGGCAAGAGCCAGTTTTCCCTGATGATAACATTTTATTTTACCATGAAATACAGTATCTAAAAGGTAAATTCATGTAATGAGGTTGGATGTGACCATTCAGGACAGTGACAGGTAATGCAAAAAAAGTGACCAGTGTGGCCAGTATAGTCAATGAAATAAAATGAGAAACACTGGCATTGTATATGAAGATACAAGTGCCAACATTATAAAGGTTGCAGTTTTAAAATAAACAATAAAAACTTTTGGATCACAACCAAATCGAATCTATTGGTGCCTTTTGTGATACTATTTCCTATTCACTACAAACTCACACTATTGAAAACACCCACACAAACCAGTCCATTAGTCTCCACTGCTTTGCACATGCTGCCACTTTCGGGACATTTTGTATGAAAAGCTCAGCGAGATGTTCCCTGAATGAATGAATCCTCAAATACAGGCGCTAATTTGCAGTTCCTTTAGACGCTAATGGGCTGCAAGAAATAATAAAATCCGCGAGGGCAGTGAAGGCATCGTCAGTGAAATTCAGGTTGTTAGTAAGAGCGATGCAGGACATGAAAACGGGATGTGAAAGGAGAGGGATGAGGAGAGGAGAGAAGGAAGCTTGAACAAAAAGGAAGCCAGATAGGGTCCTTTGAGAGTGGTTAGGATGCGAGCAGAGGAAGCGTTGAGGGGCTAATTCAAGTCATTAAAAGGAGTGGGAAAGTGGAGCTGTGTACTGCAGGCCTGAAGCTGGTTCTTTTAGTCAAATCACACTCTGTAAGGAAGTCATAGCTAATTGATTTCTACAATAGGTTGGGTTCACTTCGCAGACGGATGCCAAGGTTCTGTGTTTATGGTGGTTTATAGTCTTGCGTCAAATTTAAGCAGATGCACAGTACGGCTCTCGATGCATCAGCCAATCAGAGAGCTCCCGACGCACGTGAATCAGCCAATCAGAGAGCTCCTGACACACACAACATAACTTCTTAAACAGAGGTAGGTAGAGTGGATAAATGTGTAATCGCACAGCTTTACTTTGAAATATTATTATACGGGTTGAAGTAAAAATTTCTGGCCCAAATACTAACTGAAGCAAGACTAAAAAGTGTCTGGAGAAACTGCATAGTACCGGAGTACTTGAGTAAGAGGGAACGTAAAAGGTATTTGAAATATAATTTATGTGTTATGTTATTATAATGAACTAGACAAAACATTAAATATAAGCAGATTCTGGTAATTACAAAGAGTAGACACAATAATTACAGTTGTTAAGTTGTTGCGTATTTGAGTTGAGTATTGTGTTTTCTGGTAATTACAAAGAGTAGACACAATCATTACAGTTGTTAAGTTGTTGCAAGAGTATTGTTACTTCAAACAACATATTACTCAAGTAGAAGTAAAACAAAACTACTGAGGTTTTCTGGTAAAACCTCAGAATGTGGATTTTGCCTTTGTAAAGAAGCTTAGTGTTGATCATAATCTCTTGTCAAATAAACAAATAATATGGAACACAATTCTAAATGTTTTTGAAGTGGGCTCTGAATCATTCACATGTGTGTTGAGTGGTTTTCATTTTCCAAATTGCCCTTGATTTTTAATATTTTGTGGTATTCTGAAGTTAATCACAGTTTTCCCATTGAAGTTACATGATGTTTCACTTCACAGAAGTGGAATGTTTTTTTTACAGTTTTTCCAAGGGTCTACAGGTTGTGGTCCAGAGGAAATGTTTGATATACGTATACATGCAGACAGAAATATGGTCAGCACTTTGGCACTTATTACGAGTCCTTGAACGCGCCACATTTAATAGGCGCGGTGCTTTTGGGTGCTCTCAGGAGTGTGGGGTTTTTGCCTGGCACAGCTGTCACAGTGAAATAAAAGAAACGCTAAAAGAAGGAGATACAGACACATGAAAGTCTCATCTAACCCTCTCCTACTGTTTGTGATGATCGATGAAGAAGCTTGAAGGCGCCATGTTTTTCTTAGATACACTCACTGTGCAGCATTCCCCCGGGGTGTGCTGCTAACTGCAAGCACCACTCTATCTGCGACTTGTTAGACTTTAATTGAATCTTTTTTTTAATTTATTTTTTTTATACAATTTCACTACAAAGAGCTGAAATTGTGTGTGTTGTGTTGTAAAACTGATGTTGTGCTGCAAAACAAGTCTCTCACATATAAACTTACACAACCTGGCTAGCAGTAGCCAAGAGTTACATACATTATTAATAAGAGTGTTTATGGTCCTGTTTAGGTGTTTGATTTTCAACAAAAAGGTGAGAGACCAACTGAAAAACTCTTGGGCAAGGCTAGCGTGACCATAACTGAATGTGTGAGACTTGTTTTACAGCCTAAATTAGCTCATCTGTTGTAGTTCCAACTAAATCAGATTTTTGTTGTCAAATTGTGTTAAGATCTAAACTACTACAGCTGCAGACAAAGCAGTGCCTTCAGTTTACATCACATCCCCAGGGAATACTTATGACATGAGCTGCAAAGTATCAAGAACATACATATGTTTATTTCTATCATTATTGACACTGCCCATTTTCACTGAAGGCATCAAAACTATGAATGGCACATATGGATCGTAACAAACAAAATCAACTAAAGCCATGAATTGGCCACACTGTTGACAAAGTAAAGGGAGGATATGAATTAAATATATTTGGTTCTGTTATTTCACTTTTTTTTTTTTTGCTGCATAATTACATAATTTCCTGTTTAATGTCCTCTCTATGTGTATGAATCAATGACATGACGTGTGTCCAATTGCAATTTCAAAAAAGGTTCAAATTTCATAATAATTCTACACATCCCTGTAATACCTCTGACCTCTTTTTTTCTTTCTTTTTTGGCATATTTTCTGAAGTGTTTTGTAGTCCTGCATGAAATTTCAGCTTTTTTTAATTGATATTTACACGATAATCAAACAAATGCAGTATTGTCTGAGTGTGTCCATTTCTTTAAAATATGTTTTCTTGTTTTCAAATCTCAATATTATGTTCATATGACTCAGAACTTAGAAGAACATCCCCACCATGTCTTAGAAAATAAATCAATTTTAAGATTATTCTCAGTCGCACCGCATGACATTTTTGAGGTCGTAGCCAATTCATGTACATAAAAAAAAACACTAAACATGTAATATAAATTATAAATGTCAAACATAGATTTATGCAGCTGACATTGTAAATATTTGAAAAAGTTCAATAGAAACTCCATTTTAAAATTAGCCTGTTAACGTCATTGTCCCGTATAAAAAACATGAAATGAGAGGGTGTGTCCAAACTTTTGACTCACAGTGTAACTCCATGCGTTTCTGAGTGACTTATTAATAACACCCCAAGACAAAATATTGTGGTGGACATTTTCAAACGCTTCAAACTGGAATGGTATTCTGTTTCAAATTGTGTTGTTTTGAGTCAGAGCTGTCCCTGCAGAGGTCTTTGTTTGTCCAAATTGAATCCTGTGAAACCGGAAAAGCAGTGGCGCGTCTTTGAGGATTAGACTTTTGAACTTTCTCATGAAAAAAACAGCAACGTATTTTATTGTTTTTTCACGGTCCACTCAAACTGACCCACAATTCCTAAGTTTATCACCAAAGAAACAGGCTGCCTTTACCCATTTCACAAGTCTTAGCTACAAAGCAGAAAAAAACGCATAGATCAAAATGGACTAAAGCATATTTGTTGGTTGAAATAAGAATTGAAAGCCAGTTTAAACCTTTGTAGCGGTTCATCCCTCTTTCTCTGACTCAACTCAAACAAAATAATCCTTCTAAAGTCAAAGCATTTAAGCTAAAGGAGAACCATGTAACTTTTCTGGTGGTGTGTGTTTCTACTGAGATTATTACGCTGCATGGGATGTTCCACAGCGTAGCATTAAGCATCCAGCATGGTTCTAAAACACTTCGAAAAGCAAACATTCTTTCTGCAGGATGGAGAGGTTTAGATAGATTTTTTGCTTTATTTTGTTGTTTTTACGTCACCAGGGTAACGCAGGCAGGCGCTAATTTGTGCTAACGCAGCTTCTCACTGACCCTATGGGAAAAACAAAGGATTCGACCTCCGCTACCCACGTACACTGTAGAAAAAAAGTATATCTATTTCCCCACATGCAGAAAGTATATTGGAGTAGATCAGATTCTTTTGGTAATAATGTGGGAAGATGTTAAGAATTAGACACGAATCAATACTAAAACAAGTATCGAACCTATAGAACTGTTTAAATGTGCCGGCACAAACCTGGTATCGCAAAAAAATTAGTCTAAATATAAATATGAGCCTTACGATATGGAGAAGTCGGACTTTTCTTACAATGCAGGCGATGTATAATATAATAAATGATCTGGTGCTGCAGACCTCTGATTACACTGCGAGCAAAATGAAAGCCTTTAAAACTCCGGAGGCGTACAACTATTTTGTATCTGGTCGGGTATTTAAAAAGGTATAAAACGGCAAATTACAGCAGCAAAGATAATAACATTAGTGCCGCATAAAGCTTTTTGCGGGAAAAGGTAGGGCCTATAATGCAACACTTTAGCTGTCACTTACGATGCTTGTCTTTTGAAATTATTGAAAAAAAAACAAAAAAAAACTTAGCTGTTACAAAGTGAGCACTGCAAACTGCAAACTCGAGCACTGTTCGTTTGTCTTTCTCCCATTTAGACCCCCATCTGCTTTTGGTGATGTCGACATGTTGTCATCTGAAACCCAACAATAAAACAAGTATAAGAGCACATAAATAGTATACGCCGCCCGTGGACCACTCTACAGATATTAGACCACATGGCAATATCAAAGAAACTACTATGAATCACATTTTATTGTCTAAAGAAAGAGTGCTTTTGTTATCATTGTGATATCAGATTCTTAGATAAACTGATCCACAAGGGAAAATGCTTGGACACAGTAGATCACAATACGTACAATAAAATCATGACATTTTCTCAAAAATCAACAGTGGCCTTATAATCCAGTGGCCTTATGTGTGACCTTTGGTTGTGTTTAACCTCCAACCGATTTGATGTTGTCCACATTAGTCTAATAAGGTATTAGTGGGCGAGTCAGGAGGAGTAATATGGGCCACATATTTTGATGTTGTCCACATTAGTCTAATAAGGTATTAGTGGGCGAGTCAGGAGGAGTAATATGTTGGCCACATATAGGGCGACTGTGCAACATACCGGTAGTTCTGCCGTGTGCTGTACAAGGACCCAAAATGCACCTGTTAAGAGACATGCACCATGCAGATTTCAGGTTTTGTATTTTTGTGTTAAAACTGAACAATGTTGAGAGGGATCCGGGCATATTTGATGCCCAAATCACCCAACTGTTAAACTTGTATTTTTGTGTTAGCTACAACTGAGAGTTATTGTAAATGACCTGAATAAAGTTCCATTTATCCGACACGCGTTTTGTTTCTCTTATTGTGCCTTATAATCCGATGCTCCTTATGTGTGGACAATGACACAACTGACATATTATTTGATACTGCGCCTTATAATCCGGTGCACTTTATAGCCCCAAAAATATGGTATATTATAATAACACAAAGCAAAAATATAAATGGCAATAATAAATTTAAGATTAAGAGCAAAAATAACAAGAGACCAGTGTCAAAAAATGCATAATTATGTTTATGTACAAGTAAAAATACAAAACATATAGATATAGGGTAATAGAAATATATCTCTCATACAAGAGGTCATTATAAGAAAAGAGTGTAAAGAGGGGAGGCACTTGTATGGAGTAAGGTATGAATCTGTATTGAGTATCGAGTCTATTCCTTAGTATCGAAATCAAGTCTGAAGTTTAAGTACTGTGACAGCACTGAAAGCTACAGTACTTTTCTGGTGGAGAGTCTGGGGGCAGTGCCAGGTTTTGGGTCAGTTGGGCACACACTGTACTTCGATCTGAGTCCAGTTTATTGGTCCACTTTGGCACAAACCTGTTTTTCCTCACCATGACAACACATCGACCCGCTGCAGGACTCCTTTAACCGTCTGGCATTGCTAAAATGTTTTCAGATTTCCACTCAATACTGGAGCTTTGGGCAAGAAACACCGCGTAAACAGTGGCTATGTTTGAATCCAGGCCAAAATCTGATCATAATCTGATTTCTGGAGTTGTCAGGTTATGGAAATGGTATGTTAAAGGTGCTTTTTATTACTATTCTAGACGATGGTCCATCACCTGCTTGTCTCTATGGAGATTGTTTTGTCTGTAATGTTCCACAATATGATATTAAACCTTTTTATCTTCATGGAGACCAAACCAGAACGTCACTAACCAGATCTGTGGAGTGGCAATCCTAATCATAGTCTGTTTTTCTTGACATTTAAGAGCAATAAAATCATCTCTAATTAAATATAAATTAGAGCTGCTTAATAACATACTGTGGAACATTCCAATCAGAGTGTCAGCTTTTCAGGAGGTGATGAAAACAAGAGTCCAGAAGTCCAGATGCAACTTAATATATTTATTTGGTTTAGGCAGAAAATACAGGTACACCCCTGGGGACTGTCCACTTTAGATCTCTGCAGCTCCCTGCAGTAGTCACGCAGTTATACTGTAATTTTAGCAGACATCAGCTTCTTTACATGACTTGGATTCCGTGTTTGGTGTGGTTTACAGCTTGAAAATAACATGAACAACCCAGTCCTTTAAACTGTACATATATGGCCCTACTCCCTGGTCCACTGTACCTGCTCTGAACACAAATAACCTAAACATGTTTCCCCTTGTGTCAGCCTTTCACTGAAGCAACAGGCTCCATGTATTTTTAACCCCTGTCTCACATGTCGCCTGCAGACTCTTTGTCTAGGAACACACAGATTATGAAATCATGCAAACTCTCTCAAAGAACACACAGATTATAAATATATCATTCATACAACTGAATATTAAGATATTATTCCCACAAGAGCAATGGCATTTCCATAGAAAGAAGAAGATGAAAACGTTACACAGTGCACATTTAAAGTAACAGTATGTAACTTTCTGGGGGTGAAAAGTCACCTATGCAATATTATAGTGACAGGAACAATATTTCCATAGAATCAAGCAGGAAGACTTTCATATTTAGATTTCCGTGGGTATCATAGCAACCAAAGAGGTATTTCGGAGAGAGGGTGCTGATTTAAGGAAAATGGCAGAATAAAAACACCAGGATCATGCAGAGCGGGCTAATACGAACACTTTAAAACCAAAATGAACCAACTGAAAGTGAACTGGAGAAGGTCGATGGAGCCAGAAGCACATCCATGCTCATTTCCTGTTTGAAACATAGCGGCTAGCGGGTTAGCTCTGTCCACTTACATATATAGTCTACGGTCAGAACCTCACTTTGGAACTTTCCAGGCAAAGAAACGGAGAGGCTTTAGCCAGAAGGAAACATTTCGCTGACTAGAACTTCAAATCACTGTAGTATAAAGATGATTTGACTAAGTATTTATTGTACAATCCTTTGCTGATTTTTTTCCCAGTTTGCAGCGAGGAAAGCTTGCAGGAAAAGTAGAAGACGGCAGCAGCGGTCTGACAGAGGTAATGGAGTGTGCAGGTTCATGATCATTCTGTCTGATACAGTTTTGATCATAGCGTCCCACAGAGCCCAGCCTCGTTCTCACTCTGTTTCTCATGCCTGAAGAGGTTTTAGATTCCATCCATGCACGTTTGAGTAATTTAGCGATCTCTCCTGGGTCCATTTAGCTGTTCTGTTCAATGCTCATGAGCCCACTTATGCTCCCACACAACAATTCTCCAACAATTCTCCAATAAGTTTGCAGTAGCTTCATTAGTGGGATGCACGCTGATTGTGTTCTGAAGAGTTAAAAAGAGTTAAGGCAGGATTCTTCAGTCTGTAATGATTTTTAAACATGCAACAGAAAGTGCACAACACAGACACGAGGAGAACCTTATGAAACTTCAAATCTCCGATCGCAAAGACTGCAGCGGGATGTGTCTGCGGACCACAGGATATAAAGCTGTGAGTCAAAACTGTGTTATTATTTGTGAAATGTGGTGCAGTACTTCAGATACATGATTTTAATGCATAGAAAACTGGAGATAAAGTCACTGTTGCTAATCTGCAGCTTCACCTCGATCCGTGTGCTGTGTGGATGTAAACAACCACACATGAGGGTCTGCTTTTGCCTTTTTACTTTTAAAAAACACGTCAGAAGGATCAGTAGTGTGGTTTTGTCATAATTTGTGGAGGACAATTTCTGTTGATAATGTGAATGAGATGCTGCACTTTAAATTTATCATAATAATAAAGTCTTTATTTTCGCTGTACAGCCGGCCCTTGCTATAACGCGGTGCACCTTTCTGATTTGATTTTTGTGTGCAATTTTTCATGTTTTCATGTACTTTACACGCAACTCGGCCCGCTAGTACGAGAACTATACACGCAACTTGGCCTGCTAGCATGAGAACGTTACTTGTAACTTGGCCCGCTAGCATGAGAACTTTACGCGCAACTCGGCCCGCTAGCATGAGAACTTTACGCGCAACTCGGTCCTACCACATG
>JACN01081688.1:0-30607 GCA_000787155.1 Scartelaos histophorus | reverse complement strand
AGATAAGTTCCACAATGCACCTTTAAAGTTCTCCGTCCCTCCTCTTGCATGTATCATCTGGGGAATACAGTCTTACTAATAGAATAACAGATCTGACAGAAAACATGCCCCTTCCCCTGACGTGCAGCGGTTAATACAAAGCAGCAGTAACGTTCTTGAAGAAGAGCAAATGTTTTTAGTGTCGGTTACTCTACCAAGGAGGCTGCCCACGGCTCTGTGACATGTCCTCCTGTCTCTCCACACTCTCCTGGAGCTTATTAGCCTATAAAACCATCACATTTGGGCCCTCTGTATTTGTTTGATTACATTTTCCTCCATGCCACTGAAAATATGTGAGATGTTATGTTACACCCTATTGATTACCGGTGTTAATTAAATTTTTAATTAAAGTTTTTTATGGTCTGTGTTTCACTTATCATAATAGTACCGAGAGGAGACGCCGCTGTCATAAATCTCCTCTTTATTCACAGCGGCTGGCCATCAACAAATACAACTGTGTACATAAAATTTTACTAACATTGATTTTGAAAATATTAATATTACTTTAAACATTGGAGATGTATTATTCAATTTGGAACCGCAAAGCATAAAATCCCGGTGCTATAACTCAGTTAATGAACGGGAAAAGTCCATTACAGACCTATCAGTAGACGCATCATCTCATCCACATAAGCGGCCATGATAGCAGCAGAATCATTTACTTTGAGCTGCGTTCAAGACTTCCTTTAATAACATTAGGCGACACATTGTGAAAGCAATATGAGCCCAGATAAATGACTGTTTTCTCCTGTGTCTCACAAAGCAGCACATTAAGAAAAAACAGCTTTCTTTTCTGCATTCATCATTAAGCATGCCCCAATGCTAATCTCAACTACAGCTTTAAAACAAGTACATCAATGTGTCTTTTTATTGAAACTCCTGCGTTTTTGTTCACTAATGGAGCTAATTCTGTCACTCTATAATTGTTTGATATGATAAACGAATGAACATTTATCACATCTAATTTGTTGGACAAACTGTTTCCTCAGATTTGGATGCACCCATGTTTCCTTCTTCTCTTTATCAGTGATCACAAGACCAACACGTGTCTGCTACTCTCGTGTCTATACTCTCTATTCAGTCGACTAGTGTGTTATAGTACAGTAGATACCAGATAGAGCACTGGGTGATGGAGGTAACTTTGTGTTTTGAATGTTAAAAGTTGCATTTAAAAGTCTAGTACCTGATTTTTATGGTCTTAAAACGTGAAAATCAGAACAGTTTGCAGGTTTGCAGTTATTCCTCACTTGCTTTGTGCATTGCAAGTATCCTAATTATTCACTGTGATGAGTTTGCAAGGGCTTTTCACAACTTACAGAGACCAGAGCGGTGTTTTCTTGTCACAATAAAGCTAACAGCAACAACAACTAACATGCTAACACACACTTCCTGATTCTCAGACAGTATGCTAATGCACTTTCAGACAGTCAGATGGTACAAAACTTTCTAAGTAGATGCAGACAGTATATAACAGACTTATATTGACATCAAGAGCTACTCATGCAATGTATCTGTATTGGGGCAGGATAAATTTAACTCAAATACATAGAAAAAAAATCAGGTCTCGGCCGTTTAAAGACACGTATTAAGCCGGTATGTACCCAGCCGTGATGATGATGTGAAGAATGCAGGGTTTAACTGGCCACTGTGGAGCGTGGAGCTGTAATGGTCAGAGACAGGACTGAGCTAAGGGCCTTATGCATTTATGACCAGAGGGCTCAGCTTTATGTCTGCCCTCCTCTGGGCTCTGCTCCCCTGGACTCACAGACTCACAGGAGTTTAAGGAACTTTTGTCTTGTAACAGTGTCGACAGACCTATTAGCACTTCAGACACAATAAAAGTACATAAGACAGTACAGTGCAATGTGTGAGACTGTGTTGGTTTTTGTATTATCAGTTGTCTAAAAATAAAAATTGTGATGTCAGTTATGTAAGGTACGAGCATTTGAATGCATCATATTGACACCTTCCTAAAATAATCGCATAAGTTATTTTTTCAGGTTTTTCAGGAAACACAAAAAACTCCCAAAATTGAAATTATGGCATAATGCATTCGTTTTTGTTTATGGTTTCTGTATAAAATTGGCTTGTTAAGAATCATTCTGTAAGAGATTATTTGGACTAACATAATGTCATCAGATACTATTTTTTTTAAATCAATGTTTTTCATTCTGAAATCCACACACTGATCAACACCTATTGGAGAGGACTGTAATAATTGTAGATCTTTAAGACTTTAAAGGTGCATTGTGTAACTTTTCTGATGTCTCGTATCTCCATGGAAATTACATTAACAAAAATGTATTGTGAACTTACCGTTCTACAGATCTGACCTGTAACATGCTTGATTGTACCTGTCTGCATGGAATAAAATAACATCTGGAGGAAGACAAACTGGTTGGGGACCCTCTACCCAAAAAGTTGCTCTATACACCTGTAAATGGAGGCTCTACTTTCATTTCTAGAAAGTTGTTGACAGTTTGTGGAAAGTGCACGTCCTCTCCCCTCCGGTCCATACCTCACTGTGTAAAGAGCTCTTCTGTGGGGAACGTCTCTAACTGGACGGCTCCGTGGGGGTCCATTGTCCCCCCTGCTGTCCCCCTGCTGTCCCCCCTCCCACACAGGCTTGACTGATGTGTTCCTCCATTGTCTGCACCGGGATCACTGGGATCATTGAGTGGCGTGTTGTTTTAAGGACTAAGCTCCGAGCCAATGGTCTTATTGTGCGAGGCAGCCCAGGGGCACTGCCGCAGAAGACGGGGCTCATTTAGGGCCTTTTATGATCAGCTCTGTGGGACTGTGTGAGATCATTAGAGTTACTCAGTTACAGAACATCTTTAAGTCAAATTCCTCTCTCCTCCGTCCTAAATACCATTGCCTCTAAATATTTAAATAGGTGCCAAATAAATTGATTTTTTAAGTTTTATTGGTAATTTTGTAATGTGATAATATTGGTGATTAGGGTTGACCAACAGTGACAAAAAATGATATCTTTATTATTTGAGGCTATAGCAATAACAATATTCAAATTATATTATGTCAATTCAATAGAAATCTACTAAAACGTGTTTAAATGCATAAGATGAGATTTAAGTATAAAATGATAACTTATAACCTATATCCTTATGTGGAACTTTACTAAAACTTTTTCCATTTTCCTTTTAATCAGCTCTTTTGGCATAATTAAATTGTAATTATAAATGCTAATGGACAATATTTACATTCAGCATTTATTAAAGTTAAATGATCCCTGTTAAGAAGTAGTTTTTTCCCTATATTTAGTTACATTTATTTGTTTGCACACTTTCTCCATCAAAAAGAGAGACAAAATAACATTTACATTGACTTCAGTTTTCTTTATTAACTTGTACAAACCCGTCTTTAAGATTTCCAAAGTCGTTTCATTAGATAACAGTATAATATTCCATAAGCCATAGCCGTTTTGTTATATGTAAATGCTAAGAACACCACTTCCACATATGCGCAGTGTGGCCACAAACTGAAACTGTAGTAGAGGATTACATATCACACCAAATGGCTCCTACCCCTGTTATGTGCAGACACAAATCATAAATTGGCCCATCCACACGTACACTTTGACGTGAACTGCGTCTGATCAGCAATTCCTCTGGAGGTGAGTATTGACAGCCTTTGTTATTCATAGCATATTCAAGCTATTATATTTTCTCCTCTGCTGCCATAATGTTGCCAGCGTTGCGGAACACATAGCTATCATTCGCTTGCTCTTTTTAAAAAACGTCTTGAGGCGTGACATTATTACCCATGAGCCATCAGGAGCCGCTTGTTCGTTTATGGGGCATTAAGGCACCAGAGGCCCAGTTTGGTGAATGACCAAACAGGGGCAGTTGTTCTTTTATGATCGCCACACTCTGCACCGAGCACAAGGGTTCAAAAGGGCACGGCCTCTTTGCCCTCCCCGCACGCACCGACCATCTTTTTATACCCCCTTTAATCGAAACACCGTGTACTACATCAGAGTTATGCTTTGGGCAAATTAAGGTCACTATATTGATTTCATATTTGTCATTATACGCCGGGCTCTCGTATGCTCACAAATCGTCCCTTTTGCCTTGTCCCGGACGACACGTGTCCCCCGTATCGCCATATATCATCCCACACGCAGCCATATTTGTGCACAAGATGTACCGAATCTGCTTGGTTTTTGAGTGTACTTTAGTAGATCAGCAAGATTAATCTCAATCAAATCTGAACTGCAATTGGAATGAACGCAACTGATGAATCATGAACGCTAATTTATTATTTTTCATTCATAAAGTATAAGCAGTATATAACAGTGCCATAAGCTTAAACATAAAGAAATGAACGAAAAGGAGCAAAAAGAAGCATAATCTTATGTTTTCTGCCCCCGTTTCCAGACAATACATAAACACTGACAGTTACTTTGAAATTTCTTCCACAAACAACAAAATATTAATATAATATTCTGAATTAAAAACACTAATCTTGTCATTTAGACCTGTACAAACATGTTCTGAAATAATTCTTGCACTCAATTATCGTGAATGCAGCTAAAATGTGAACGTTGAACAGATTTTATTAGTAAAAAATACAATTATTAAAACATAAATGGCAAATCTATTCACAAAAAACTCAGATATGATGTTTTTCCTGAATTGTTCAGCCCTACCTCATGTCTTTTGCGTATTCTTTATGCTTTGAGATGCAGCTCCTCCCAAGGTTTTGTCCTTCACTTAGCGCAGTAAAAGAGTCGACTCTGACCAGTGCTTTAAACAGAGATTTGTTGTCAAAGGTCAACTGCCAACACTCCATTGGTGGCCATTAACTGTGGTACAACTTCTTTTTTTTTTTTATCTTTTAGACCAATTTGTGATTAGGACTCTGCATGACCTCAGTGCATTACTCATAAGAGGGCTAAAAGGTCACGTCACGAAGCATGTTAGTATTTCACTTAAACATTGATTAAAGATTTTTTGAAAAGATAGTGGGGAAAGACTTAATATCTGTGTGGTCCTCCTCCCTCTCTGCTCTGCTCTTCTATATTTCCTGCAGAAATCGATAAGGAGGAACTGAAGAAACTATTGGAGCTCTGTGTGTGTGCAGCGCTCATTCATTCATCCTCTGCCACACTAATGCATCATGGGAGCTCACAGGGGCATACCAAAGCAGACAGTTTGCAGTAGTCACTCCTCATCTTTTCTGCTTCTCTGTAACTGAAGGTACATAAGGTACATAGGAACAGCCCTGGCAGAAAATTAATGGAATTTAATAATAGTTTGTAATGTGTTTGCTTTTGTGTGTTTTAGCCATTTTTGCATATTTGCAGTAGTCCTATTTATAAAATCGTTAGCCTCCTAGCATTATTATAAAGGTCATTTTTGAATTTTTTTGTGAAAAACAACCTTAAATTAAGAACACAATTTAGCAGCATTTTAGTGATTTTTTTTGCTATAAACCTATTGTTAAGAAGAAATTAAACTCTTTTTTTTTCTGTCTGTTTTGCTGTAAAAGTCTTTTTGATTGGCTAAAACTGAGCCAATGGCAGCTATAGATGCAGCAGAGTCTGGGAAGTAAAATGAGACCAAAATCCTCATTTCAATTACAAACTAGTATACCAAAATTTCAAACTCTATATCAATACTGACTCAAAACTGATTCACTCAATACTCGAAACCAGTTATGATACCACAATGAAGATAAAAATTCTCCTTTTTTAGTCAAATAAAGAGTAATTTTTATATACAAAATAACACTTTATTTTAGTATGAGATCTTATATTCGGTCTGCTCAAAATCCAATTAAAATGGATCATTAAAGCTCAAATTTTGTCCTGTTAATGTGATTTTGCAGCTCAAATGAGGATCTAGTTTCAATGTTAGTTTTAGCATTTTTCATACTTTTGACAACTGTATTACAAACTAGTATCACCCAGTGCAGCATAATAACTTAAATTCAACCAATACTAAATCAACACTTTTATCATGAACTAAATCAACACTTTTATCAGTTATTTGATGTGTAGTCATAGATAGAGACAGATGGATTCTTTATTAATACTGAAAATAGTCATGCATCATAGTCTAGTGGTTCTTTTCTTTTCTGCATGTCTTAGTTATTGCGTCCAGGTATTTTAAAACCGCATTAGACTTAAGTTTGTGTGTTGAAAATGTCATATTGTTGAATCATGCAACACTGATGTATCTGAGCGCTTAGACAGTCATGTAACAGCAGCCATAAGAAAACACTGCAGGCTCTGAGGAGAAGCTGCCTCTGGCCCTGAAACCCAGAGAACAGCACAGTCTCTTTACACTGGCTTCAGAAGATGTCCTACACAAAACACTATATGTAGCCTCTATGCATCACCGTAAGTGCGGCGCTCTAAGCTGGTGTGAAAGGCCTTTTTCTGCATACATATTGCACATTGCACACATGCAAGTTCTCACATACATCATGTTGCTTTGCCTGAGGCCTGGATTGCTCGAGTAGACCCCAGCCTTCTCAGGGGTAATAGAGCAGTATAAAGAGGAGAGGAGGGGGCTTATAGTGTCCTGTGTTCCAGTTGTACTTGTGAAGGTGACAGTTAAAAACGAACGTCCAGCGTCATGGCTCCGAGGGGGAGGAAAGAGGGGGAGGTACAGGGCTATTTGTTAGCTTCTTGTTGATTAACTGTAATATATCGGTAACTGTACTCACACTCAGGGGAGTAGACTCGATTGAATCACCACTGACCTGAATGTAATGGGAAACAAATCTGTGACAATATTGCTGGTCATCCATCTTTATTTAGCGGTGGTAATGAGCGGTGTGCATAAAGGCCGTGCATGGCTGTTCTGGAGTCAGGCTTTGGCTCGGACATGAACTATACGTGTATACGTGTACACTTTAGTCCAGGAGATAAGAGTTGGACAGAACTGACTGAGATATTGAGTCTTGATTAAACAAAGCAATCCCCGTGGGTCGGTTTCTACTGGTGTCATCTTATCTTAGCCTAATGATAATATGTCTACAATAAGTCAGTTGAATATGGTAAAACGTTTATAGAAATAATTGGTTCAACATTTAGCAATATTTCTATATTATTTTCAACATTTGGCATGACAATGGTCCTCTGTTGTTAGAAGTAAAGACATGCAAATCTTAATATTATGTCTTTTGAATGGGGAATGGTCCTTGCACAATCCTTAAAATAAAAAAAAATATATCCTTAAACCTAATGAAAAACTGTTTTTTGAACCACCTCATCTTGGAGTGTAACATCAGCACCAATAACGGGCTTGATTATATTTAATATCATAGTTGTTTTATGTTTATTATAGTTGTTTATATGTATTTTTCCATAGTATTTCCTATTCCTACACACTTTTCCTGTACACAAACCGTTGCTATAAAAGCCCTGCATGTTTCTGACCCCATGTACTATAAATATATGGCCCTCTTTACCCCACGGCCCAGTGCTTTTTGAACAAGCGTCACTAAAGCAGCGTTGGAGGACATGTTCTGTCAGAGATGTTCACCCATGCATCTGTGCTGCTTCCCTGCATGACTCCCCCTAAATGAGATGTCCATGGGGATAATGGGACGGTCGGCTCGCCAGCAGCTCTCTGCGTGGCTCTTTTCATGCCAATTAGACTCTGTGATATAGTCACAGCAGATGCACCGCCAGCTCAGGGAGATCCATCTGATCACCAGGCGGCCCACTCAGCATGGGCCAGGCCAGGAAGGAAACTCACACAATACGTGATTGTTTGAAGTGGAGGCTGTCTGGAATGTACACTGTTAACTTTTTACTTTTACCTGAGGACATCATTCACCCTGATACTCCAGGCAGTGAGAGTGAGAAATACTTGTTAGAGTCATTTATTTAATTATGCACTATGTAACTGTGGAAGGTTATTATCAGTCTGTTTCCATTAAGATATTATTTATTTTAGTTTATTGTCTCACAGTATGGCATTAAACATCTTTATTGCTCAGAAATACCTCAAGAAACATGCATAGTTATTGTGAGAAGGCTGCCTCTCCACTGATATGATCAGTAACTGGCCTGATGGCATCGCCTGCTCTTCTTCATTCATGCAGATTAATAAGTTTGTCTGGACATTGGAAAAGGATCATCTCCACAAAATGAGCACAAAGCTAATCCACCTCTGGAAAACTTACATGATGCACATTTAAGTCGTAAAGCAGCATTATTTGTCTTGCATCATATGGCAAAACTTGCTACAAAGTTCACTGAAACAAAACTAGTAATTAATATTTTTTCTTATTAAAGTTGGTTCCTGATTATGATTTGACAGTAAGGTTATTAGTTGCGTATTTTTTATTAAAATATTTTGGATGAGACCGAATTAAAAAGGGTAACAGCAGATATTTTGTTTCAGAACTTCCTCCTGTTGTCTTCCATCACATAGACGTCCCCTTTGACTAAATTCTGTGTTTTTTTCCCATCGTCACACTTTATTCCTTAAATATTTTCAGTTTCCTCGACGCTCTCTAGCCCCCTCTACTGCCCTCTTGACCAGCCCTGTAGGTGTTCCATGTGTCAGTAAGAACATTAACCTGCAGACAAATAGAAAATGGCCCTTAATGTGCCTAATGAAGCATGACAGGAACACAGAGGCTACCCCGCTGACACGCAGGGGCCCCGGAATTGGATTAGCGATTCACCATGTTGTCCCGCTATGTGGAGTCAAACGGCTAACCCCAAGTCCATCCTGCTGGGAAAAGGACGGAGGGAAAAACCCAAGAGAAATGTTGGAGGGATGAGTTGCGATGAGAGAGCGTCCCCGGGGCCCTAAACACTGCGGCGTCTGGAGGTTCCCACTGTGATCCAAATGAGGAGAGGGGTCCATCCACCTGAACAAGCCCAGGAGAGGCCTCGGGCGATGGGGCAGAGCGGATCCTCTCTCTCTCCACCCTACCCCCTCCTCTGCTACTTCCTGCACCGCGACATATATCTTACCACCAGACAAGAGCGCCAGTGCAAATCAAAGACACCGCTGATAAATTATGACTTTCCCTATGCCTTTAGCTTCCCATTCTCATTGTCTCATTTTTACATTTGTGGAAATTAACTGCATATTTTACTCAGCTAATTGGCTTGAGTACCATTTTGAAAGAAGAACTTGTAATCTTTAACTTTTTAACTTGAATAATGGCTTTGTATCTGCAGAAAGAGATGTGATATAAAATAGTCCTATGGTTTTGCTGGGATTTCTATCTCCTAATTGTTTGCTATTTAAATTAAAGCAAATTTTCATGCATATAGTCGCAGCTTCTATGTTCTTCGTTGATTCATTTGGCAAGAAAAGCAAAGCATTAACTTGTCTGGGTTAGTCGTGTGCATATAGTCGCAGCTTCTATGTTCTTCATTGATTCATTTGACAAGAAAAGCCCAGTTTAGTCCTGATGTAGACTCCTATTTTAATCATGGTCTAGTCAAGGTTTAGTTTCAGGTTTTGTCGTAGTTAAGTAAGTGTGCAGAAAAAATACATACACTTAACACAACTTTTATTTTTTTATTTTTTTCTAGCTAACTGTGCTGTTTAAAGTCTAAATTTCATGTGCAAGTTTTGCAATGAATACCATTTGATTTTAAGAAAGTAGCTGCATTCTGAAATCACCAAGAATGCAGAATTGTACATATATTTTAGTTACTTTTCAATACTGTATTAGTAGACTAGTGGATTTTTTTTTAAATATAGATTTCAGTCATTATTTATTTGACTCTGACTTCAAATTCGGTCGTGCTTTTTACATTTTTGGTGGAGTTCATATATCACACAGCTTCCGTCTTTCCTCCTTTGCTGTTTAACCATTCAGTCCCTCGCTCCTCAACATGCAGCTTCCCATCGCAGTATAAACTTGGCTGTCAGGGGGAAGTGGCGATGTGGCTAACTTGCCATTGTAACGGACAGCTTGACAAATGCAGAGCGGTGTGTGAGCGCCGTGGTCCACATACTAGAGCTGCTGCTATCAGTTTGTGGAAAAGCTGTAGACAGGAGGAGGTAGCCCAGTTTGTCCCAGTTTAGCCCTTGGTTTAGTCTTGTTCTAGTCCGGGTTTCCTCTATAGTCTATAAACGGAAGAATTGCACATGCACTTACCGCAAGATGCTGTTTTTTGCTTTTTCTTGCAGTTTGAAACCTACATTTTGTATCACCAAATGAAAAAGACATGCTGATTTTCAAGCTCCACAATGTAACCTTTTGATACAAGTAAAATAACTGTAAGATAAGTACAAAACAGTTACTGAGAAGTAGAATTATGCATTTTTGTTGCTTCAGTTTGTGGGATAGCTTAGGGCAAGAGGAGATAGGGCCGCAGTACTTGCAGGAGGAGGGAGGGGGCAGTGGAGAGAGTGACTTTGAGCGGGATAATGAAGCTTTGAACGATGGCTCAAATGTTGCCGTCAACCTGCCCTTCTGCTACTGGCTAATTAGGTAATCAGTAAAGGGCTAATTATGGGATCAAGGTGCAGGGAAACAATTAGCAGAAAGTATTGCCACATAAAACGGAAATTTACGTTCTACCAAAGCATGTTTAATTCTTCAATATGTGAGCGTGTGTGTGTCCTCCTTTCTAAATACCCACATAAAGAGGACACTTCCATTTCGCTGCTATGTGCCACGTGGAAAGGTTGATTTTAATGACCTCGCTGGCATTTGTACGTACATGCAGAAACGTTATCGGAAAATGTGGGAAAGCGCGTACGTGTTTTTGTTTATTTATTTAATAATGATTATATTTTTTGCCTTATTCGTAATTATGGAGTCAGATATGCAAATAAAATCAACACATGTGTATGGGTAATCAGGAGTTGTCTGTGCAAATAGATGTATAGTAAAGTAGCCTCATTGGTTTGCTAAGTGATTGTAATTAAACAGTGCAGCAGGGGCCCCCCTCTGACACAGCCCAGTGTGTGTGGGGCCAGTTTAAACTCTTCCAGAGACAGAAGGCAAATGTGGAAAAAAGGATCACTCAACGCACTGAACAATGCTCTGGCAGCCCATACAAACATAAAAGGAGCAGAAGAAAGAGAGTGCGCTACAGAGAAAATTGAGCTTAACAGCCTGATTCTTAACTATTATTTATCCATTATGGGGGGAAGTGAGCTGGGGTGCTGAGCGGGAGAGGATTACAGAAGATTTGTGGGCTTTACAAGGCCCTGTCCTCCCATCCGCATCGCTCCAGCTCCCAGGGGCTCCACAGCCAGCGCCGGCTCAGCTTGTCTGATCATTTATCCATAATTAGAAAATTAATATTTTAGATGGCGCTATGATGAACCCATTATGGTGATGGGCCCCGATATCAATTATAACTTCAATTTCAATTTCACTTACAGCCACGGCAGCAAAATGGCTCTGGGTGGCGGTGTGGAGTGATGGGCTCGGTGCCACGGAGCATGACGAATACAGATCACTGCACATTAGGATGAGCAATTATTTGAACATGTATAAAAACTATTTACAAGCAAAGTAATTGAGCGGGGTCAGGGGGAGATGCACGAAAGAATGGACAGGTTGACAAATTTTTGTACCTTGCAACAGAAAAAGGGGATTTATTAATTTTCTTGGAAGCTGTAATTGAATTTTTGAGAGGGGTTTCTGGTTAAGGCTCTGGTGGTCCCGGGCTCATCTCCACTATGACCTTACAGCCCAATGTCTATTGACTGAGTCTGCCTCCCCCATCCACACAGAGCTGCACTAACATGGAGAGGGTCTAACATCAGTGCATGGCTAAAAATAATGATTTGACAACTACACTTTCTCATTCAGATACTATTATAGCAATTTTAAGCTTGTCTCTATTACTCTAGACATACAATAAAATAAAAATTACAAATTAATAATAATACTTTACAAAATAATTTAAAATGAAGGCATATTATATATATTCTGCATATTTAGTTTTATGCATTTCATAATTTGTTGTACCATGATTTATGAATTGCCAGACAATATATTTTAAAATAATTGTTAAGGAAGCAAAATTGCAATGTTTTCTGTCATTTTTAAATATTCACAGGTTTCAAGTTTATGTTAATGCAACATTTTCAGACTTAATATTTAGTTTTAAATTGTTTATTGCTATGTTAACGGTCCCTCTTCATTCACAAACCTGGATATGTGTGTTTTTTTGCCCAGGCACCGCTGCTTTTTGTAATTTCAAGCGAAGAGCGCGATTCCAATCCATCATGGCGGCCTGAGCGGAGAAGGGATATTACCAGTGTCTCAGCGTAGCTCCTACAAGGTTAGACCGGTCCCCGTAACAGCCCTAATCATACACACACTTCATCACTGGGGCTAAACCACTGCACCTTAATTATGTAGACATCAGTCACATACACAGGGCTGCACTGGGCTCGCACTGGTTCAGAGCTCATTTATCAACCCACTCGCTAAACAAAGGTCAACCTGCAGGACAAGATTTCTGAGAGCCGGGATCAGGCTTAAGGTAATTTGTTTGTGCTTTTAAAAGAGGAGTGAGGGAGAAGATGAAGAGGAGGGTAAAAAAAAAAAAAAATATTAGCCTGGTCAGTTGATTTGGTTTTTAGGGAATGATTTGATGATAATTAAAAAAAATATTATGTAATTTGTAAAATTCAAAAATAGAAGTTTATTTGTGATCTTATGCTGGTTATGATATAGATCAATTATTATTCAGGAATGCTCCAGTTATGTGACTTTTTCAGTTTTGATACCTGCTCATATAAGTATCTATGTTAGTTTTTATCAATTTGTGTCCTGGTATTAATTTCTTGGATACACACTAAGATTTACAAAATGTACTGTTGATTATTGTAATTCAATGGTGAAAGTACAAAAAAATCACAAACATATGTAGTTAGTGATTAAATAAAATTTTTGACACTTTTGGTGGCCCTTGGTGGTGATATCACAAATTACAATTATTTATGAATTTATTTATTTATGTATTTATTTATTTGTTTGTTTGTTTATTTATTTTAGATTGTTCAGCAATAAGGCCCAATATAAATCCAAGTTGTCACTTTCAGTTATGCATAATGTTAATCTTTTAATCTTTTGTCTACACCAATTTGTTAAAACCAAATCAAATCTTTAAAATACACAAATGCAGACATTGTTTTTATGCATATTAGTTGTATGTAATTAATATAATACATGTTTAAGTCTAATCTAAAATAATTAGATGATTTGCCAGTAATATCAGATTTTTTTTGTTGCTTTTTTAATTAGCATATGAAAAGCACTGATTGAATGCTTGTTAAAGGTGATTAACACTACACTTTATGTATCAGCCCGTGGTGCTTGAGGCTCCCTGCCCTGTAGGCCTGGCCCATGTCCTGTGCCCCACTGCCTTGTTTTCCTCATGTCATTTTAATTGTTCACTGTCAGGGGCAGAGCAGCGGATAACAAGCTTAGCAAATGATGTCTGCTGTTGCTACACATTGATTAATATTTTACATGTTATTATCCTCTGTCCATTACCACAGCAAATTAAACTATAAATCACACCCTCTGCTGGTGTCACTACATCATAAATTGTCTGTAGCTGAGGAGCTCCACGCCGCGAAGGTCTCCTCTTTGGTGAGACAACAAAGTGTGGAAAGTGCCTGTGTTCTTTAGCCTGAGTTATGGACTAGTCACGGTCACCATATACATCAGAGCCGTGACGAATGAGGAGTTTGTTCTGCCATAAAGCATAAAGAAACCTGGGTCATCCTCCTGGTAAAAGTTAGCAGCTAGAATTCAAAGTAGTTAAGTATTGTGCAACTAAGTATTACCATTCTTGGCTTTTAAGTTCAGGTTTCAGCTTCCTGTTACATGCCACATTATGAGGACTTTCTCCCCTTTCAGTGAGTTCATATCTTGTTTTTCAAATAGTGATAATGCTCCTAATTAAATTAAGTATCTAAAATACAGGGGATTATACAAGACTGTTGACATGCACCCAGCTAATTTTGAAGACACTGAGGCAACCCAGTTTTTATTGGTGTATTTAACTATAGGTTTATGTGTGTTTATATGTTAATTTATTTCATTTAGACTTTGCTGATTTGGTTGTTTTTTTGTTCTGTTTTGTTTATTATTAGAAAAAAAATCTAATATTTCAACCATTAATATATATTTAAAAAGAAATACAGTAACTAGAACCAGTATGCATGTGTAGACATTAATTTAGACTTTTTTTGTTCTGTTTTGTTAATTATGAAAAATATGCATCAGTATTTCAACTATATTAAGAATAATACAGGATTAATTATCCAGTAACTAGACCCCAAAGCAAACTGGCATTATTCAAACTGACAATTTAGTGAAATTTTTTGGTAAAATACAAAAAATACTGCATATTTCAAGCATATTTAGTTTTTATTATTTGACTTTACTCAATATATTCAGTATATTTACTCGTATTTTTGTTAATAATCTATTTAAGATACTCAGATTGGACATTAATAGAGTTTTTGCATGTGTTAGTAGCGCTACTTGTTACACCATTCTGCTTTTGAAAGCACCAACCCGCTGCTGTTTTTAAATGGAAATTCAGATGGAGCTGTAGATAAATATTTTTTCCGTGCCTGTTTGGACCCATTTTCCCCTGATATCATCCAAGACATGGGATGACCTCTCTCGCCTTGTCATTTTTTTTCTCATTTTCCTCACTGGGGCTGGGGAGGGATGCTCGGGGGCCTTATCTGCTGCTGGAAATCAATTTATACAGTCCTGCGTTGCATGTAGGGAGAGATGGGACAGAGCCACCCTCATATAATGACACAGCCAATTGCATTGTGTTGGGTTGCGGGGGTCAAGTGAGGTCTGAGTGTGCCACAGATTCGGGCTTTGTTGGGGACGTGGGGCATTAGGCAGGAATTACAAAGCAGGGTCAAAGCAGCCACACCGGCGGAGGGAGACAGCACCTTTGGGCCCTGCACCCCCTCATCATCAGCCTGGGAGATGAGCCTGACACTGGGATGACACCCGGAGAGGAGGGGGTGCCGAAACACTCCCACTAAACACTTCACCTATACTGATGGGTGCCGCTGACCCTTCCCAAATCTCATCACTGTCTCCTGAACGCAGCAGGAGATGGCGTGGGATTTTCTGCTATATCCTCTTCGATACCTCTTTAGCCCGTGGCATCTGGACCGCAGGCTCCCTATGCCTGTTTTTTACTGCTACACTCATTTGTATACAGACGCATACGCCTGGATTTATTTATCTATCTGTCTGGCGGATGTAGTGATGTTCCCTGCTGAAGATGGCAATACTCACACACTGATCCCCTTAAGCCTGCTTAGCATCTCCCCACAGATGCAGTCCCATAGCGTCTTTCAATGATTTATCAATTTACAATGTTTGCAAAGATAGCTCTGGCCTCATCCCAAAGGTCCCACGCTGGAAGTATTACATGTTTTTTAAGAAGCCTGGACAGAAAATGGCATCTTTTTATATGTATGGATTGAGAATAAATAATACTAATAGTGTACATATTTATAAATCCTTTAATTAATATTGTTTTCTTACCATTGAGTGCCTGTGTGTGTATTGCCACAGGGCTCTGACCTGGTGCAGTGCATAGATCTGGGGTTAAGTCATCTGACCCAGTAGGGTGGGCACTTGTCTGTTTTTTTTCCCCATAATTACTACTTCGATAATGCAACTTTTCTTCTTTTCCTGTCTCCTAAATCAGCACCAGTCCATCCAGGCTCATGACCACTGCCAAAAAACAACAAAATCACTCAATTTATCTAATGACAATAATTACATGAAAACCAATTAGACACTAATATTATATTTCAAAATGAACAATTTTCTAAAAACAAAATAAAGTCTGTATTTACTCTAGTGCATTTAACCCAAGATTAACTGATTACACCAGACGGCTTCTAATGACTCTAGTGTAATTTGACTAGTTGTTGTTCAGTTGTAACATTTAAACAAACAAAATCAGACAAATCCACACATTTTAAGATTGTAAATAGAGTACAAATGTGAAAGCAAAAAGCAGTGTTGGCAATCAATGTGTTGAACTTATGCATTCAGGCCAGAGGTTTCCAAATGCAAACAGCTTGTTCTCGCTCAGTGGTTTATTCCACCATCAGACATGCATATGTAACTAGTGCTGCCTGCACAATCTGAGCTGGATGCAAAACAGAGAGGAGGGACCTTTAGTGTAGAAGACAAAAGGGGAGAAAAAGAAATAGAGATGAATACAGAACTGTGCTGGAGCAGAATGCAGGCTGTCAGTGAGGCCGTCTCCCTCAAACACTAACTATAGCGACAGGCTGATGAGTCAGTGTCTGTTTAAATGGCAGCTTGTCACGCCGGGCGCTCGGAGGTGGGCTGTGGACCTGTCAGGGCCTGTGCCACATTAACCATCTGACCCTGTCATCCTCAGCACTGCTCCTGCCTCAGCGCCTGTCACTAACGCTGCCATTTGGCTCCACACGGATCACACACAGAGGCCAGGCACAGCCACCTCTTAGTGTTGTTTATTGATTTCTGACCCACCGCTTAATAGTTTTCCCAGTCCCCCTGAATGGCTTTTGTAAGCAATAGGGTTTGTACATCTCGCCGATCAATACCTTTTATATTTACAATAAAATTGAAACGGCTTCTTGGTGGGGCTCAGAGCACCTCGGCATTTGTCATCCTTCTGCAAGGGAAAACTATGTCATTATCTGAATTAAAACATTTATTTCTGATTAAGAGAGTGTCCTATCTCATTAATTTCCCCCTTTCCAATACGAGGGGAATGGAATCGTATTGATTTTTGCACTTTTTACACGTCTCCACTACTGGGAAGATAATTGAGAAGTTAGCCAGAATAAATGAAGTTTCTAGTCTTGCAGGGCAGCCAATACCTTGGAAATGTGAGGTGTTTTTGTGGGAGCAGGCCTTTAATTTTGTGCCGGCCGAGACAAGGCGACTGAACAAATTGGATTAAGGCTGGAGATGTGTGGACTGGGGTTTGTGCTGGTGTGTGTGTGTGTGTGTGACTAGAGCGTATCTATGTGTGGTGTTTTAGCAACAATAAAAGCGTGAGTGCAGGATGATTTTTACCTGATGAAGAAACCCTCCGATACCATGATACCCTCCATTATAGAATTTGAAGATGTTATCGTCTCAAATAGTGGGCAAAGGACTATATATACAACTCTATGGGAGATTTACTGTTTTTTTTTAAAGAAATTAAAGCATTAAAAAAAACAAACAAACATTGAACTTTATTATTATTTGTTTGTCTTTTCACCAATCATGTCTTTGGAGTTGAACAATGGCACCACTAAATACTTTCACTTCACTTTTGCTTATTTATATTGGCAGAGAAGACAAGAACTTTGCACCAGTTTGAGGATATGCCCAGCAATTATAGAAATATTAACCATAAACCAAGTCAACAAATCTGCAGCAAAGTCCACCACAGAATTCTGCTCATGTTAAACTACAGAGATTCTTGAAAGTTCTTCACGTAAACCCAGCCTCTTACAGCAGCCTTGGGCCAATGATGATGATGATAAGTTGCCTCCCTCGGGTCATGGTGGGGCATCAGGTGAAAGACAGTAATCAATGTTTGAACCAGACCTTTTAACACGCCAGGGCTCATTGATTAAGCATTATCAAATTAATGAGATTGAATTAAGTTGTGGAGGCTTTTTATGTGCCATGAAAGAAGAATTGCAAGGACTAAACTGTTTGCTAAAGTTACAGCTTTTAGAGAATATTTATATTATATTGTATTATTACGAGGTCTATTTGGATCAGATTAAATTGCTCAGAAGTAAATAAGAATATCTTTGGAAATGCTTTTGGTTTGCTTAGAATGTGCCAAACCAATCCAGCCTGCATACATTCAGCTACAGGTATTTTATTTCTTACTCTTACTTACTTTCTTACTTTTAAATCCATGCATTCTTATTGTGAGAGTCTTTTGCACAAATCTGACCACCAACTTGTCCTTGTGCCTACAGAACTAAGTGCATTTAATGACATATTATGCAATGAAACCTTCATGGACCCTCAGAAAAGTTACATAGTGTTGATAAGAACCTGTCTAAAAATATCAAATGGTACAAAAATGTCAACCAATGCCAGAGGAACAAGTAAAGTTTTCTGATTTTGACACAAATAAAATCGTTTCAGCTCCTCTCCGTAATCCTTACCCTCTGCGTCCTTGCATCTACGTTCACCCCCTTTATGATTTCATATTTCTATTTGGCTCGTTCGTGACAGGCCGAAGGAGCGAGGAGCGAGGTGGAGATTTGGAGAAGAGGGGTCCGCGTGGTCAGCTCCAGTTTGCACAAGCCCAGCGTGGCCGATATGGGGGTCGCGAGAGGGGTGAGTGAGCACAGCAATTGGACCTCACAAACACTGAGAGGAGCCAGCGCCGGGCCAGGTCTGATGCGGTCGGATCTCGCTTCAGGGACCGAGAGAAAATGTTGTCGGACTGTACGAGGGCATCGTCCATCATGGCCCTGGCCCTCCTGTCAGAACTGTGATTGTGGAAGAAGAGAGTGAAAGAGTGAGGAGTGCAACAAAACCCCCGAGTACAACACCAAAGGCAATTGTAAGAGAAACTATGAGCAGAGAGAGCTAAAGTAGTACAGGAGAGAGAAAGCTGCAGGGCCAGAATGTGAACAGTGACAGTGAGCATACTGTAGCGGGGTGGTATCTTCTGTTCACTCAAACTTAAACTTTTATTTTAAAACTTAAAAACTAGAAAAACATGAAAAGTTGACTAGGGAACACAAGATTATTACGGATGATAAAATGTAAATAATGTGCAAAGAAGGTTAAAGATGCACTGTCTAACTTTTCTGATTCTCTCCATGGAGATGTAATTACTTTCTACTTCATGGAAATAAACTTGTACGAGGGAAGGAACGATATTTAAATATTTATTGCGACATTTTGCTAACAAAACTGTGAAAACACTTCATTTTCTCCTTAAAATGCTTTGGCAAGACTTGACCCAAAGACTTAAAATTGCTTATATATTTTTTCCTTATGTAGTCTGCACTGAAATGGAGCAAAGGATCATGGTCTCTGTAGTTCTGTCTGTTTTTTTTTTATCTATTGCTGCACCATAACTATTCTTTTAAGCGAAGAGACTTGTACTTCAATATATTGTGATTGTCTGGGATATTATTGTGAGTCCTTTGACGATACGATATCACAATATTTC
Source organism: Scartelaos histophorus (assembly GCA_000787155.1). Taxonomy (NCBI): domain Eukaryota; kingdom Metazoa; phylum Chordata; class Actinopteri; order Gobiiformes; family Gobiidae; genus Scartelaos; species Scartelaos histophorus. Next base: position 11,400 of record JACN01081688.1, on the reverse strand, counting down.
GGTTATTGTTACTTGTGCATGCACAATGAAGACAAGTTACACTATATATCTATAGAGGAGCAAACCGGCCCATAGGAAGAATTTATGTTTTTCATGTATTTTTGAGCTATGATACACTTGTAACTGAATACATGCAAGGCAGAAAAATTCAATGCCATACTGTGGAACATTTCATCTATAGAAATAACATCCTTGGAGACAAATAAGTAGTCAACCCCCCACCTTAGAAGTTACAAAGTGCACTTTTAAGATAGCTTTTATTGCCCCATAATGAAATTTGTTCCCTGGATTTCCCATTCTTCACTGCTGCTGGGGCCCCCTCTCAGGAACAGCACCTGGGGACCCATCTCCTGATTTTTCGGATAGACTACAACTACCTTAGCTGGAGGATTTTTAACTCATTTTAATTTTTGGGTTGATGGGAAACATTAGGGTGCCTCGAGGAAAGCCACCCAGGCAGATTTTGCGTGCAAATCCAGCAGCCAAAAAATGTACACACAAAAATGACTACTAATACTAACTATATACTTCATTTTAAATCACAAGAATTTTGAAAAACTATAATATGTTAGAAGTCTGACATAAAAAGCAGCTCTTACTTTTGATGAGCATTAGTTTCCCAAAAGTCATTCGGGGTACTTCTACAGTAAAGACCTCCCTCGCTGTGTTATTGTCTGGCTCTAAGTTCTCTCTCCACTCCCTCTCATCAAAAACCCATCTCTGTGGTGTATCCGTCAGGCCCTCATCCCTCCATCGTGCAGCCCGTGAAGCCTGATCTCCGCAGTGATGTCCCTGCCCTTCCATCGCTCCCATCCTCCTTCATGGACAATGGACAGGTGAGTGTGAGGCTGATTGGCTGTGGAGTGAATGGGGCAGCTGCCAGAGCCCTGCAGCACAACCATCTCTGACAGGCCACTAATTCAACCGACAGAACAAAAACCCCAACCAAACACTGGCATTAGAGGGCCGCGGGGGCCGGAGAAAGTTTGGAAAATTGGAAAATGGACTAAGAGAGAGACAGAGAGTGGGTTAGGGTTTGGGGGGGAATAGACTCCAGGTTAGAAAAGAAAAGTCCATACATATGCTGAGGGAGAGTGTGAAACCATTTTTTATGATATACGGACAAAAAACCCTAGAGTTACATGAGTTAGTGTCACAATAATAAATATTTCAAGCTTGATTTCGATATTAAGGATTAAAGTCAGTACCGAATACCGATTCTGATACCATTCTTATTTTATTTAGATGATAGAATGCCATTTTCAGTATTAAATTGCTATACTTTCTTTTATATTGCCATGTGACCTTATATTTATACATATTCTAAAGCTTCAGGAAGGGTTCATTTCTGTTTTGTGAATCAATATTGATTTAAAAACACATCAGAATCCATTTCATAATATTGGAAAACAGTAGTGCACTAAAGTGGGAATTTCCCTATCATGGTAGCATATTGTTGTTGTGTCCCTGGGCAAAACACTTTTTCCACGCAGTCTACTCCAGTCTCAGCGGATTTGGCAGATCGTAAATACATAGTTTCCGTGTGACTATTTCCCTGTTTATGGACAAATGTAAAATATTATGTGACTAAGAAGAGGATCCATCACCGTAGTTTCTAAAGTTGGGGCCCATAATCCTTGGTGAGAGGATTTTGAAGGCTTAAGTTTCATTTTATTGTTTCAATTACTATATTTCAGTATTGCCTACAAAACCTCTATTTACCAGTTGTTAAAATGTATCCAAAATCATGACCAAAGTGAATTAAACGTCAGGTTAAGAATAAATTACAGTGTTTCTTTACGACTATTGTCCTTTGGCCATCGGGAACCACAGAAGGGCACCTTTATGTGTTTGCTGACCAAAGAATCCTATTTGAAGCTATTTTCAGCTATTTTCTATTTCTTTTCACTAAAATTAAATTATGTTCAATTAATATTTGCAAGCTTCAATATCACTTACAGGGAATATGAACAAATGCAAGAGTAATATGTGACTGAGAAGAGGATCTATAATCGTAATTTTAAAAGTTTTAAAAGGCGATTATTTTGAAGGTTTAAGTTCTATTTTACTTCATATATCTTATTAAATAATGCAATTACTGTATTTCACTGTTGCGTTTAAAGGTGCACTATGTAACATTTGTTATGGAGGGTCCGACACCTGCTTGTCTCCATGACATTACTTTGCTTCGCTTGTAGTAATTTGCATTTTCTACCGTATATCAGTTGAGACAAGCTGGTGCGGCAAAATGGCAAAATAAAAAGTACGTTTAAGCATAAAAGCACCTTGCATTTGATTGTTTAAATGCAAGATAAGAATGTAATGCCATATCGTGGAACATTTTAACACGGAGACAATGACAAGATGATGTAACCTCGCCCAGAAAGGTTACACAGTGCAGCTTTAAGATCTGTATATTTACCTGTTGTTAAAATTGTGTCCAAAATCATGACCAAAGTGAATTAAACGTCAGGTTAAGAATAAATTACAGTGTTTCTTTACGACTATTGTCCTTTGGCCATCGGGAACCACAGAAGGGCACCTTTATGTGTTTGCTGACCAAAGAATCCTATTCCAAGCTATTTTCAGCTATTTTCTATTTCTTTTCATTAAAATTAAATTATGTTGCATTAATATTTGCAAGCTCCAATATCACTTACAGGGAATATGAACAAATGCAAGAGTAATATGTGACTGAGAAGAGGATCTATAACCGTAATTTTAAAAGTTGGTGATTATTTTGAAGCTTTAAGTTCTATTTTACGTCATATATCTTATTAAATAATGCAATTACTGTATTTCAGTGTTACGTTTAAAGGTGCACTATGTAACATTTGTTATGGAGGGTCCGACAGCTGCTTGTCTCCATGACATTACTTTGCTTTGCTTGTAATAATCTGCATTAACTTTTCTACTGTATATGTGTTGAGACAAGCTGGTGCGGCAAAATGGCAAAATAAAAAGTACGTTTAAGCATAAAAGCACCTTGAATTTGATTGTTTAAATGCAAGATATGAATGTAATGCCATACTGTGGAACATTCTAACATGGAGACGATGACAAGATGATTTAACCTCCCCTAGAAAGGTTAGACAGTGTAGCTTTAAGGTCTATATATTCACCCGTTGTTGAAATTGTGTCCAAAATCCTGAGTAAACTTAAAGTGAATTAAATGTAAAGTTATGCACAGGCCGTTCTCCCTTGTGTAACCACGGGACAGGCATTAAAAACAGTGCCCCACCTCTTTCCATTTGTTTACCTGTATAAACGTACCCATGGCCAGCCAGCAGCAGTGCTCAATGAACAGCTTAATTTGTGGATGCATTTCTATGGGCAGAGTAATCTAAAGAGGGATGCAGAAAGGTTGGGTACATTCATCACAAACACAAGCTTAACATAAGTGAAAAATTACAGGATTCCCAATGACCTTCCAACCAATCAGACCTGGTAATTACACTCATTCATTACGAAGGAGAGGAGAGACGCAGGAATACAGAGATGACCCTTCAGGACAACAAAAATGTTTATAGATGGGAACAAAGAGGAAAATGCTAATGGCTTGGCTAGCTGGCTGGGTGGCCCTGAGTTTCTGCAGAATAATAATTTATCTTTGTGAGCCAGAATTTTGTGTTATTTAAAGTTACTATATGCATCAACCCCACGCTACAATAATATAGTGGAAAATATGGATCACAGACACAGAGCTGTTTTTAAAATGGCTTTTGTGACCCATAAAGCTGCACGACATAACTTTTCTGACTGAGAATTGCAGTGAAAATGTTGATACGTGAATTACTTAATGTAAATTTCAGGAATAAGACATTACAAATTAGTTAAACAAAAACAGCTCTACGTTTACTTTGCTTTATGAAGCCAGTTTTTCGCCGATTCTTCAGGGTTTGATACGTGAATTAAACTTGAATTTCCCTCGGGATCAGTGTAGTATCTATCGACCTGTCTTTTCTGGAGGAGAGTTCGTCACCTTCTTGCCTCCGAGAGATGTCATTGTTTTGCCAGAAATGTCCCGCAGTATGGCTTTGTCTTATCTTTATACATGGAGACAAGCAGATGTGAACCTCCCCAAAATGATAAATGTGTTATTGATCTAATTATAAGGGGAAGTCTTGTATTAGTGGCACACAAAAAAACATCTTGTTAGGCACAATCAGATCATGCAAATTCCCAACCGTGTCTCAAAATTGAACACAGAAGCTTTTTACTGTGAGGTTGAAACACTAACCCAGTGTCCAAATTGTGCAAATAAATGATCATAGGCAGTATTTTTGACCTCAAATTCAACTATTTTCATCGCTGCAATCTCCATAACGTCTCATTGCATTGTGATACAGACCAAAAATGTGTGTTCCAAGACTTTTTAAAGGGGCTGTCAAACTTATGCAAAAAGGATCTCTCTGAGTCTTGCTGTATTGACCCCTTATCTGCAGCAAATAGTTTTAATAGCAAGAAGCTCTCGGTGGAAAAAGTTTGCTGCATTAACCAACCACTTAATGCAATTAGCTACAGAAACACGGCTCAAAAATGCACTGTGAAAATATGACCAGTTTGTTAATCTAGACTCAAGTATATGCATGTTCTGGATGGCACTATTGTCACTTGTTATATTGTAATAAAGTGCATGATACAACATTATAGCCCCTTGGCGCAGTTCTAATTTCAAGTACATTAGATCCCACTTTGCAACAGTTTATTTCCCTCTTATTTGCGTTGGCTAATAGCTCCAAAACATAACCTTACTTGCTTATTTCTCACGCGCTAACAACATGTAGATTCCGCGGCGACTGCAAATCGAATCCTGTATTGTGCATAAACAGGCCGACCAGGTGGCACTGAACTTTCTGATTCATTTCATTTCCCCTACAATGATAGCTCGATGCTTTTTCCTCTGATTATGCAGATGGTATTACTTTTTTCCCATCGTCAATATGTGTTTAGGTGTCATTTGTGGCGGATGATGTTCTCATTGCTCAGTTTACCGCGCCTGTAATAAGATCACCTGTGGTATGAATACATTTTGCCTCTCGGCGCGTGTATTTGGATTTGCAGGGTAAATGAGTTTCTCTCGGCCCGGAAGAGAGAGGGAGAGACAGCGCCGAGGAAGGAGGAGAGAGATAGCACATCAAGCGGCTTCTTAGATTCACTTTGGATCTTGACACCTCGTGCGCGGTCAGTAAATGGCTTTTCGAAAAGGAGGAGGTGGGACGGGCTCTGGGTGTGCGCTAGCGTCAACATCTGAGGCTTTCTGAAGATTCTTTGTGAGGTTCTTTAACCGTTTGTGCCAATATGAGTGTGTCCGTGTATAGTTTTACAGACAGATTCAAAGGGAAAGGGGCATCGTGTAACTCTTATTTTGAAGGGTTCGCCACCTGCTTGTCTCCATGGCGATGTTATGGCATTAAACGTGACATTATTTAACTGTTTGTGCTAATATGAATGTGTCCATGTATATTTTTACAGATTTAAAGAGGCAACATGCAACTTTTCTGGAGTTACATGGTGTCTTGAGTCTGTTACCTGCTTGTCTGTATGAACTTGTTGCTTTTTTCATACAATAAAGTAAAAATTGATTCGCCTCAGTTCAAATATATTGGAAAAACTACTCAAAATAAAAAAGCTACAGTATGTGTTGTGTTCTGTGTACTAGAACTAACTAATTATAAATTCAGAAAGTGCTGTTGTTTCGCTGACGCATGTAGTTGCGAAAACTACGGCTCTGGCCTGGTTGTGAAACAAGCTTAAACTCATTGTGGTGAATAATTAGGATCCTTGGAATGTGTTAGGATAGCGAAGAAAACATTTCAACATGTGCAGTTTAAAATGAAGTAGTTCTGTTTTTCATCTTTGAGCCTGCCTATCTTGCATGCATTCAATTACATGTGTTTTTATTGCTAACTTGGCCTTGCACCATCACCCGCTTGTCTTCATGGAGAGAGATTTAATGCAAAACTTTGTAACATTCCAAAAAAAAGCGATAATACAAGCAGGTGGCAGATCCACATCAAGAAAACTGACACTGTCCTCCTTTTATTATGTCCATAGTTCAAAATTTTTGGTATTCCGCCTTTATACCGTCACTGTTGTTATTCTGTGTCCATCCTCTGAGAAGTTATAGTTGGTTAAAACTCCATCGGGTGGGCCGGACAACAGATAATTGAGGTGATGATCGGAGCTGTTCAAAGATAATTGATAGTGATAGAGCTGAGCGGGCTGACCAGTGTCTCCAGGGGCGCCAGACACAACCAGACCTGAATGTGAGAACATATGGAGAATTGGCTTTTTTGAGCTCTTGACCATGTTATAATGTTGTCCATTCATCAAAAACCTGCCTGGAATTGTATTATTGGTTCACTCACGCTTGTTTCATCAATCCATTCATCCAGATTTGTCGTCTCAGAGCACTCAAAAAACTGTTTGCATTTTGCCAGGTTTTTTTCATCAATCCATTCATCCAGATTTGTCTTCTCAGAGCACTCAAAAAAGCTCTGTTTGCATTTTGCCAGTTTTGTTGCGTCATAGGTAAAACTCAGTGTGTTTTCAGTGTGCAATTTCCATGTTTTCTTCATTTCTATATTTCCTCGATGAGTAAATTGACATGTACTGCCAACAGTGACTCAATGCAAAATGTCTATGTAATCTGAGAAAATTTAGGATTCAGTTCTATATATTTTGCACACATACTTTTAAATAAAAAATAAGATGGACAACAGAAGCTAGAAAGCCTTTGCACATTAGAGATCATTGAGGTCATTGTTTTGCATCTATTCCAAAACCTTCTTCAGAATATGCCTTAAAACCTTTTACAGTCATTTTCCAAATCAAAACAAAATACAATTGTCTTTAGATTGTGGACAAGATAAGTGACAATTAGAATCGCATTGCATCTATCATAAACGCTTCATTTTTGCGCATTTATCTCCAATTTAAATATGCAGTATGGAACATTTCTGATGGAGGAACTGACACCTGCCCGATTCACTTCTATAATGACAAATAAACGCACCACAAAATCTTCACACAATGATTTAAATTTCCACACAAATGTTGTTAATATATGTGTGTTCTGGAGAAATGGCAGTAAAAGTTCTTTAGAGCCAGACTGGTGAAATATAGAAATGCCTTTAAGTAAAATTCAATGTGCTACTGTAGTGCAGAAAAAAAATAAAGTTGGCGTTATACTTCCCTGACAGTGGAGTACAATATGTGCAGGGGGAGGTATCACCGAGGGCTTTATTAATAGTCCAAATCTCCTCCGCCGGGCCTGCCTCAATCACACAGAAACATATTGAACTAGCAGAGAAAGCCATGACCCGGACATCATATTTCCACCAGCTCCAATTCCAGTGACAAGTTGCCAAACTTGAAAATCCCCCGGAAAACCCAGTTAAGGCAAAGCAAGTTGTAAAGGCGTTTTTCATAAGCCCACGGACAAGAGGGAACAAATGGAGGTTATTACTTTGCTCCATTCCAAATAGCCCCCCGCTGTCTGGCAGAAATAGGAGAGCAAAAAATGTCTGCACAGCTCACATCTGTACCTGACACCTCTGCTCTGAACATGTCCCGTTATTTTCTTTTTTGTTTCACTCTAACAAGTTACAAATAAGTACAAAGTGTGTTGAAAGATGCACTTAATTAATGCATCATCTTGAAAAATAAAATCAAATAAGTAATGAATGGATAATATTAGTATTTAATAATTGTATCTATTTATTTTCTATTGCTTAAATGTTTTGCCAGTTATAATACAGTATGCATATTTTCTTCAAATTTTATTTTAATTTTAAACATTAGTGCACTTTTTGCATTATCCATTCACCCCGAGTCAATAGACATTATTCGTAAAACACAAAATAAAGGTGAATTTGACCATTACTGAACATTAAATAGGATATTTAATGGTTGACGGAAGTGATATCTCTCAGACAAATAGTATTACTCAAGTTTTAAACAATAAAAAAAACAGCTTTCTCAAGTGTCAGAACTGTATATATGCAGATTGTGACAAGGAGACACAAAAAAAATATTTATTATCTGTGAAAGGTTGCATAATATAATCAGGTATAATATTTTCCTGTAAATAATCATGTAATGTTTGCTGCAGCTCAGTTATTTATTGCCCTCAGAGCCATAGTTGTACATGTAGATTTCATTAAAGCCCTAAAGAGTCCTGTTCTCATTTCTTTCTAACACCGAAGATGATCAAAACTTCGCAGTGCAGCCTCCTCGATGTCCTTGGATGACTTTGACTAAAACTTTCGGTTCTGCCAGCAAACCTGTCCAGAGGGCTGCAGACCCCTGTTGCTTTATACCTGACTTGCATACAAGCGTCTCGTTTTAAAGAATCAATCGACAGTTCGAGTCCAAGTGCGCATAATATCAATATCTCCATCACACATATAGTGACACTTTATGCACATAACTGCACTCTCTGGCCTCCCAGTGTCCGCGGGTACCGTCGATAAGTTCCTCATTGGTGCGATGATGTGAGCGCAGTGTCACATAGGCTGTCACCCAAAGACACTGTATCAATAACTCAATATGGGAGGTGTCAGTGGGGAGGTTTGCCATGCCCTCTGATGGTGAAGGGGAGCAGGCTGGCAGCAGAGGACGAGACGGGACCCCACCTTCAATTGATACTGTGCAGCTGATGTCATCAATAATCCCTGGGAGTGCAAAGCTAACTGAAAGCACTGCTCTGTTAGAACCTCTGTTACCCAAATTGGACTTTATCTGAGCTAACACAATGTGACCAGATAAGAGTTGACATGGTCGGAGCTACAACAGGTGAGATGATCTGTGCTGTTAAGGTGTTTGTTGTTGAATATCAAACGCCTAAACAGCATCATTAACGCTCATTTTCATCAGAGACTCCTGCAAATGTGCGGTTTGAAGTTGTTTGCGGTGTTTGTATTTGCATCTGTTTGCAATTTTGTATTTTTTCTTGAGTTTTCACACTATTTTAAAACACTTTTGGCAGTTTTTTGCTAATTTTCCTTTGTGTCGCCATGGTAACAGATGAGCATTCCTCAGAGCACCTGTCATTAAGCTGTAAGTGAACTCCGACTGAAGTGGGCACCGTCAGCAACTATCACTCACTCTTCTCATTTCCATCACACACACATCGTAAGTGACCCTTCCCAGCTCCCCCCGTATCGTCCCAAGCGCCTGATCCTCCCTCCGCTCCGTAGTATTGACCTGGCTGTCACCCGGACGACCACCCCTGACCCCCCTCGGCGGCCTTGGATCCATGGCGGGGCTGAGGGTTCAAATGATTTCCGTCCACCTCCTGTCTGCCTGTTTTCCCAGTGAGCTGATTGCTAATGACAACATTAGAAAAGGGCATAATGGAGATTCTACAAACAATTTGCCCCTTGGATTTGCAAAACAAAATATGTGCAAGCTTTCCAAAAGGCACTGGATGATACTTTCACTTGACAAGTAAACATGGGGGAGGTTTTTTGAGGAGCAAACATTTGTTTTCTTGCAGTGATTACTGATTCTAAATGGACCGTATTTTTGGTTATCATTATATACACAAAATCAACCAGTTTGCAAATTTTGATTGCAAGAGGCTTCTGTGTATGAGATTCTTAAGTAGATTTTAAAGTGATACTGCTTGAGGATATTCTGAGTATAGTTAGTCAAAATATACATTGTTTTTTCCATCAGAAGCACTAAATCTGAATGTTTCATTCAGTCATTTTTAGGTAATATTGCCTGAGTCATAAATCTTGACACATGGCAATTTTTAGAGTCTGTATAGTCCAGAAATAATAAGTAATTAAAATAGTTTTCAGTAACTTGGTTAGTAGCAATTAATTGATGGACTTGTTTCAGCTCTAGTATATTTTGCTTACTGTTGTCATTTGATTGTTTATGTTAATAATAGCTTTAGTGTTCAGCACATAGCGTATTTTATTTTTTATTTCAAGTAGATTCTCTATAATTACTATATTGACTTACTGTTCAATACATGACATATGGAACAGTTATTTTTGAGGGTCAATATTTATCATGAATACTTTGTCTTTGTACTAGCAAGGAACTTTTTGGTATTTTTCTGTTCGATGATCAGATTTAAGCTGTGGAGGGTTGAATTATTACTTCTATGACTCATTATAGACACAAACTACTTACGTGATTTATTTATTTGAACCATATAGTACATTTCTAATATACTTTTGGGATAGGATAGGACATAAATTAGTTTCAGTAGCAATATATTGTACTTCAAAATTACCATGAAAGCTCTAATTTGCAGCCAATATTCAAAGCATTAATTGATTTATAAGAACTACCTTAAATATGCTTTCGGCTTGACTATTAGCTTTCCCTCTGTATTGCAACCTATCTGTGTCGTTTCTCTGTTTCTGATAGTGGAGGCTCGGGCCTAAAAAACCCCAACAAAAACACGAAAAAAACGAACAAAAACCTGATTGATGGACACCTGTTTTTCATCAAAACACTGTTCATGCATTTCATTTTTAAATACAAATCAATCTAAGGTGAAAAGATGCAAAAATGTAGCTTTTAGAAAGGACAATATATTCCAAGAACACAAATTTGTTTTGGAAGTTGCCAAAGAAACTGCACAAACTCCAAAGTGTCGTATGATAATATAATACCCTTGGCATCTTTTCATCATAGACCTGATAGGATTAATGCTAATGTTACCTCTGTCTCTGCAGCACCAATAACACCCTGCCAAATCTCCAAAAAGAATCCCTGATGCGCGTCCATTACAGGCCTTATAATACCTGCCTGAGATATATGTATTTATGTGGCAGGAAATAACATTAGAGTGAATTGCCATAACAACTTTATAAATCAGGCCTGTGCAGGTTTGACAGGCAGAGGAGAGAGAGGCAGGGGAAGGAGAAAGAGGCACTGCCAAGGTGGTAACGCTGATGAGAGGTGGCTACATTGGCATACATCACCACCGTGGAGACATATGGTGACAGCGGCGTGGGTTTGGTATTGGACGGGCGTGTTTGGAGCACACCGAAATTTTTTTACAATCATTACATTTTTTTACAAATCTTGATATTGACTATGTGTCCTTGAGCAAGACACCTGGTCACCTTCGCCGTCATTGTTAAGTCATTGGAGAGGCTGTTTTACATGTGCAGTAACAATGCATTATTATAGGTAAAATGTCATATTTATCTGCATTATGGGTTATTTGGACATGATTAGGTTTTAATTTTTGAACATTAATTGCAAAAAGAAAATGTTATGCCTTTAAAATACTTAAAATGAAGCACCAAACTTGAGATGCTGCTAATTTTTTTATTTTTGTTTTTTTGTATTTGTATTTGTATTTTGTATTTTGTATTTTGTTATTTTTAATATGTAGCCACTTCTATCTACTTGTACTGTGACCTT
>KN491201.1:16992-30878 GCA_000787155.1 Scartelaos histophorus | reverse complement strand
GTTAGGGCTAGGCAATATGGGGGAAAAAAACATCACAATTTATTTTTCTCTAATCTCTATTTCTGTTTCTGTTTTAATCTTCTTTCATCTTATTGAAAACAGACGGATATAAAGAGCAGGGTGTCATGATTGCTACAGTTTTGAAACACATGCAATGTCCCTGTGCTAAATCAAGACTTTATTTTCTCAAGGTTTATGAGTTTAACTTATCATTTAACTTATCGTTTAACTTTCAGTAACTTGGATTATAATGATCACAAGCAAAAGAGGAGAGAAAGAGGAGAAAAGGTGAAGAGTTGGATCAGAGAGGGAGAGAGGGAGGAGGGCAGATGGCTCCGCGGACACCATAGACCGTATATATGAATGGACATAGCTAACGCGCTAGCCGCCGCATGCCAAATAGGAAGTCCGACAGGAGGCTCTTCCAGCTCCTTCTGACTCTGGCTCTCATTGACTTACATCAGGATCTTGTCGCTCATCTCTTTGTACCTGCTGCAGTGATCCTCTTCATCTTGGTCTTAAAATGTTCTTATTAACCCGCTCTACATGATCCTGAATTTTTTTTTCGCTATTTTGTTAGTCAAAAAAATCCTATTCATAACATAGAGCCTGGCTCCAGATTCGCTCCTGTAACTGTTAGCATCACGGGCCTCATTTGAGAGACGCTGAACGCTATGGGTGATGTCACACTCGCTTAGTCCACTTTTTTATACAGTCTATGGCGGACACGGAGACCGAACGGCACACACGGAGACCGACTGGTGCTCGAATAGGAGCCGATGTGCACTCACAGAGGCAGAGAGGAGACACTGGACTTGAAGTGCAATTGTGTAGTCCTAAATGAATACAGCATTAACTCCTCATCAGTACTATGTGCTCTCACTGCCACACGACTGTAGACCTGTCGATTAAAGCATCGAGATTGACCAAAGATGTTATGATTTTGGGATTTCCTGGATGGGTGCAGACCAGTGCATCCCTACTGAAAAGGAGGTTTATTACCACTAACACTGGGCCTGTTTTACCATATGACCTGTGTTCATCTTTGAGATGTGATGTTTTTTTTTCTTCTGACTTTGGCTCCAGAAGGAGAGTGACTGCAGGGGTTCCTTTATGAAGTACAGATTATTAAATGCAGTTTATTAAATGCGTTATAGCTGTAGTCAGTTTTATCTCTGAAACATAAATGTGATGAAGTGTGTTTCCTGCAGCCCTCTTCTGACCTGGAGAGACGTGCAGCACATCATCGTAAAGACATCCAGAGCAGGGCACTTGAGCGCCCCCGACTGGAAGACCAACGCTGCAGGATACAACGGTACACACAGCACACACAGGCCTCACTTCACACACATCTCACAACTACTCAGTACTCAACTACTCTTTTGGCATTATCTCAATATTTAGACAATTGATATTTTGCTGATGTCCTCAACATTTCCTGGGAACATTTCCTGGGAACTGAAGACACTTCTCGGTCTGAAGATTTGTTAGACTATAATTGAATCTTTATGGTCAGATTGTGTTAAAATAAAAACCTGACTTTGTTGGAACTACAAAAGGTGAGCTAATTTATGCTGTTAAACAAGTGTCTCTCACACACACACACACACGCAAATTAGTCACAAGCTAGCTAGCATTAGCCAACAGTTTTTTGCACTCACTTTTTATTTCTTGCTTTTTAGACAGTCTTACAACATTTGTGGTAGTTATTGCTAATGAGTTTTGACACCATGGGAACTGTTCCACTATAGAGATACCCCCAGTGTGATGTCACTGTGTGAAGTATCAGTATTGAACAATGCATCAGAAAAATGCTAAAATGTGACTGTAAATGTCTTGGCTGGCAGTATGATCCCCTACTCAGTACGGTGTCAAGGGCAAGGAGCATTTGACTGCACAAGGTTTTATAGTTTATGGAAGATATTTTGCTATTCTAACACATTTTTGCTCATATGCATTTCCTTTGGTGAAACTTTGCTTAAATACAGGGTCTTCCTGGAACTGTATATTACACAAAATTGACTCTTGTGACTCTTGTGAGCTTTAAAGGTGGTATAGAGGATTTTCCTAAGAACAAGGAATACAGCAACTGTTTGTCCTTTTTCAAATTCTGCACATGCGTGAACCCAGCCCCCCTCCCCGACATCTCTCGCCTCCCCTTTACGCCAAAACCCTTTAGTCGCTCTACTGTTGGTTCAGCTGCTCCTATTCTCTATTACTAGTACCATAACTACAACAACATTCAGAATTATAATGAAGTCGGGAGTGTGAGAGTAATGTATGTGTGCAAAAATTTGGCGATTACTTTAGTTTTACATTTACGTTTTTATTTATGTAGTTTATCCTAGAAAATAAGTTTGTTCCTCATCGAATCACTGGACTTGTAAACACAACTAGCTGCTACAGCAAGCAGCGGCAAACAGACTTTTTCTTTTTCTGCATCAGTGACGCCATGGCTGGAATTAATCTCCTAGAATCACATTTGTTTGGCTTTGCTCCTTTTCCCCTTCGCTTCTCCTTTCAGCAACCTCATAAACGAACTTTCTTTTCCGGTGAACTGGTAGTGGATTCTTGTTATTGGAACAAATTTTGTGCAAACTGTGAGGAAGATGCAGCTTGAAAAAGCTGCTAAGAACCGCTGCATTGGTTTGGTAAACAGCGTCTTGCATCTGTGGAGTGTAAGAGCCTGCATCTGTGGAGTGTGTAAGAGCCGAATGTAAACCACGTAATCCCAGCGTCGGAGACTCAGTTACACTTGAAGTGTAGGGAGTTTGATTGAACCCAACTGCCAATACAAAAACAAGGTAGCCTCGTTTTCTATTGGCTTATGTTTATCTGGCCCCACCAGTTGATGGATTTTCATTCTTTTTGTTTTGGTCATCATAATTACAAGGCTGCTACATGTCTATAATACTATCACTGACAATATGAGACAAAACAAATCCTCAATACAACCTTTAAGTTATAATGTTGTTTGGTCCTTAAAAACATACACGGAGTTGTGTTTTCTTAGATTCACTCGTTTGAGTAACCCTTGATTATTAGTCTGGCTGCATCTCCAAAGGTTAAAATGCTCTGTTCCATCTTGTGATGTCATGTCTTTAGTTCAGTAGAGACTGGAAATTCCAGGGCTGAATTCATCCATATGATCCTAGTGAAGGTGTGTGGAGTTGGACTTCCCGTTTACACGTAGCCGGGTATGTTGAGAAACGAATATTTCCCTCTTTGTGTTTTCCAGAATAACATCGTGCACACACCATCGTTTTCAAACAAAAGTTTTCGTTTACATCAACCCGCATAAATACACCATTGAGCTAAATTTTCACGCCACTACTCCGAGATAACCACTTAATTTTCAAAATGATCCCACCAGACTGCAGTCTGCCCAGGTCGGACCCAAAACCAGTGACATTGGTGGTGACAGCGACTGGGTTTTCTAGTAGGAAGTGACTAAATTGCTGACCTCCGAGCCACATTTGTCTCTTGTTATTGATATAATACATCAGCTGTGTGTGCAAATGCAAACACATGAAACGTGTTTGCACCAGAAGTAGTGCGACTGCTGTTCTGAATGCTGCATAAACACATGAACATCATCATGGCAAAAGGTAAACATAGATCGCATTTTGGGCACGTAAAACTTAATTTATCTCACTTTACATGCAAACACGAAACCATCGTTTTACAAAATCTCCACTTTAACCACCCGGACGTTTTAGAAAGATTCATTTTCAGAGGTGAATCCTCCATTTGCGTTTAAATGATTGGTACAAGGGAAATGTCTGTTTTTAAAAATACCCATGTACATGTAAACGGGGCAAACACAGTGGGGCACTTCCTGTACTACCACATGACATCACAAGGTGGGACTGGTGGGACTGTTTTCATTTTGAGAGAAGAATTCAGCCTACATATGCAGGGTTTGAGTGTTAAACATGTGTGAATGAAACAAAACACAACTCCTGATTTGTTTGTGATGAGAAAACTGCATTACAACAGATCAGAAAATGAAGCAATTTGAGCCCTTTTAATGTACAGGAAGAAACTTACTTGGACACTTGGAGAGCCCAGACTGGGTTTGGTCAGGCATGAACCTGAGCAGCTGCTGTGTGTCAGAGCGCAGAGTGTTTCATAATGTGTGCTGCATACCTGTGAGTGCGGGTCAGCCAGCCCTCCTCCAAACACAGACTCAAATAGAGGGAGACGGGAAGGGACGGGGAGAGAGGAGAAGAAGGGGGAGAGAGAGATGGAGGAGAGAGAGGGGAGGGATAAAGGGAGACCACATCTGCCCTGGGACTGGAAAGGTGGCTGCCAACAGCCTCTCCATCCGCCACACAACACCCATTCACCACACAGGCTCTTTGCCCAATGGCACAACAAGAAATGACAATGTTTTCTTGTCTGCTGCAGTGAGTCACCTGTACGGCTTCGGCCTGATGGATGCAGAGGCCATGGTGAAGGAGGCGGAGCGGTGGAAGCAAGTCCCAGCTCAACATGTGTGTGTGGAGAGCGCAGACAGACAGATGAAGTAAGCCCTTTTCTCTTTGGGTCTCTCTGAACAGTGTCTGTGTGAAGAAGACTCTATTCTTTTACTCCTGTCTGCTCATCTAATCATAACTATTGTGCAACATTATGGCCTGTGTTAACATTATGGTTAGTGAGTATGTCAGAAAGATTTTGAATCAAATAATAAATATTATTATTGTAACTTATTTTAACACTTTAAAAATAAAGGGACTAGATAATGCTCAAGTCTGGCTCACTGTAAGGCCTGTTTCTTTGGTGAAATGTGCCTCTGTGTTTGTGAGAGCAGTTGTGCAAGCTGCACCGTGACACAGGCCAAGCATTAGTTCTGGCACAGTGCTTCTCACAGCCGCAGCTTGTTGTTGTGGTGCAGCTGGAGCGGTGTGCAGGGGCCTGGCTCTGGTGCAGCTGGAGCAGTGTGCAGGGCCCTGGCTCTGCTCTGCTCTCCAGCCCCATCAGTCTGTGGAGCTCCATGTGACCACTGTCTGAAGGATTTGGTGCACTGCTTACAGCTTGCAACTACAGTGCCTTCACCTGTTTAATTTGAACATAAATCATAGTCAATAATGTTAAAGAAAACCTATTCTGCTTGTGTCTGCTATATAGTTAAAAGCTATGACACCTGTAGATCGTTATGTTATAATTTGCGTGTAATTTTTCATTATAATTTGCTCATCTAAAATGACCAGTGCACTTACCAGTGCACACCGGTGGTACCTAAGTAATCCAAAGATTGGTGATTCATGAATCACTCCAAATACAGCTTTGAGAGTGTAAATGAGAAGGGAAGCAACTATGGCATGGTTGAAAGCTCTGAAAGGCAAATTGTGCATAACAGATCAGCTTTAATATAACTTTGAAAAAGCAGGTTTAGGTATTTTAATATTTGAATTGTATTTTGCGTTGTGTATTTTGCCTGTGCGTACTGTGTGGTCACTGTTGTTGCTTGAATGTGTTTTAATGATAAATGCTTCCTAAAGTGGTGGAGTTGGTCCATGTGGAGTCTGATCCTCTGGCCGGCTTCAGTCTGTAATGTCTGTGTATGTGTGTAATGTCTGTGTAATGTCTGCAGTGAGTTGGAGCAGAGACAGTGGTGACGTGTGCTCTGGGCCTGCTGCTGATCAGCTGCTCCACCACCACATACTCCTCATGTTTTAGGCCTTTTCCCTGAGTCCCACTCCCCACCCAGTGTTCACACGCACATGGACCCACTCACATATGAGGGGCCCAGAGAATACTGATACTTTTCATTGACATCACGCTGGGGTTGTTCTACATATATCTCTATGGTGGAATGTTTAGCTGTTACCATGGGGACACAATGCACACATTAGCAAACACTATCAAAAAAGTGTTTAATTTAAAGACTCAAGAAAAAATGGAAACTGGAATTCAACAATTTTCATGGTCCAGTGTTAATGTGAGAGTGACTAACTGAAAACTGCTGGCTATAGCTAGCTAGCTGTGATGTGTTGTTCCAGCTAAATCAGTTCTTTCTTTTTCACTTTTTGTTAAAACAAGGCTCAGATTAACTAACTTGAGTGACAGACCTACAGACAGAGCAGTGCCTTCAGTTAGTGTCTCACCCCTAGGGAATGTTGACAACATCAGCTGCAAAGTATCTGTAATAAGGTTTTTTGCTTGTTCTATGGATCATGGGGGAAGTGAGTGGAAATGTAAATGAAATATTATATTATAAACATTATGAAGTAATGTAAGACCCCTGCTTTTGTCATAGAAACATTCGGCCAGAACATGTGGTGCGCTCCGTGTATAAGGCCACAGGATGCCCCGACAGCCCCAACAACCAGGTGATCTACCTGGAGCACGTGGTGGTCCGCATCACCATCTTGCACCCACGCAGAGGAGATCTATCCATCAACCTCACGTCGCCCTCAGGCACCAAGTCCCAGCTGCTGGCCAACAGGTGACCGCTCACATTTACACACTGTCCAGCAGCAGGCAAATGCTGTTTTTCTGTGTTTGTATTTTCCTGTTCTTCCCTATTTGCTGCTCAATATTCAATCTGTTTCTTGAGTCTGAACTGTGTGTGTGTTTGCAGGCTGTTCGACCACTCCACCGAGGGCTTTAAGAACTGGGAGTTCATGACCACACATTGCTGGGGCGAAAAGGCGGCCGGTGACTGGGTCCTGGAGATTTACGACTCTCCTTTCCAGCTCCGCAGCCAAAAAGTTCCTGGTACGATCTTGTTTCTGTGTGTGGCTCTGTGAATGTGAGCAGGACCTGTCTGTGTGTGTGACTGTGAGGAGCTCCTGCCTGTGTGAGGAGCACATAAATGAACCATATAAATAACTGCACATGTGAAACACAAATTTATAATGGACATATGCTACCTGCTGCTCTGAGGCCTGTGTGCTCTGCTTTGTTGTAAACGTAAAAATACAGAGTCATATCTGTGTGTGTGTGTATGTGTGTGTTATAGGTAAACTGAAAGAGTGGTCCCTAGTCCTATATGGCACCTCTGTGCACCCATACACCCGCAGTGACAAGCCCCGCTCAGTGGAACAGCCCACAGAGGAAGAGTTCACCGAGGAGTACAATGGTAACATGCTCTGTTTAACTTGTGATTCTTATCAAAATGACACTTTGTGCTTATACAAAGTCATAGATGGGCTATTGATGCGTAGCACACCTTACACTTTTGTTTGGAGCTCGAGCTCTATGTTTTTGGGTTATCTGAGGGACGGACTGCACTCGGACCAAATACTGGTCTTGGGCTTGACCTCTGACCTCCCTTGTAGAGCAGGTGTTTGCAGCCTCCTGTGTGGCCCTCTGAGTCTGTGTTTGTGCCCAGGCCAGTGTGACCCCGAGTGTAATGAGAGCGGCTGTGAGGGCCCCGGACCCCACCACTGCATCAACTGCCTGCACTACTTCCTCAAGTTCAAGAACAACACCAGGTTAAAACTGCTGACCTTTCACCTCTCACACAAGAAGTCCCTTTGTGTTTGGCACTGATCACAGACAGGAGCACATGTGCACAGCTCAGAGCCTGATCATTAGCTCCTGATGCTAACCACAGGGGACCTTTAATGTGCCGTAATGAGGACAGGGTCATGTCAGGACACGGACTTTATCTGAAGATGTGTGAAGAGAGGGGGAAACGGGTTTGAAGCAGATTTTCAGGACATTTGGCTCCATGTTGTTAGACTTTCTCACTTCTGGGTCTGAGGTCAGAACTTCTGTCCTCTTTACTGTTCTTGGGGTTTATTCTATGGCTGTCTCTAAAACACTGCTCCTGTGTATGACAGCCATTTCCTGACACTTTGGACATGTGTTTTAGGAACACCTCTTCTTAAAACGCCACTCCAAAATTCTGTGGGATTCAGACAATGAGTCAGTAAATGACATCACAATGGCATTAAAACTGTGGAAAAGACCATGTCAGGCTCAGGCTGCATAACACAAACAAAACACATACCCACATTTGTCAATACTGACACAGAAACCACAAAATGAGACTGAATTATTTTTGAGAAATATCTGACTGTTTGCTCAGTGTATAGGTCTCACTCTTAGCAATTTGAGCAGTCTCTATAACTTGCTAAAAAGCGCTCACCTTTCCCCACTGTGCTGTGTGCTGCTGGTCTTGTTGTGACTAATGTCTGTGTTCAGGATGTGCGTGTCAGATTGTCCCAGTGGGTTCTTCCGTGACGACCGTAAGCGCTGTAAGAAGTGTTCGTCGTCCTGTGAAACATGTGTGGGCAGCCGCAGTGACCAGTGCAGTACCTGCCGCTCTGGGTTCCACCTCAATGAAGGCTCCAATACCTGTGTCGCCAACTGTGCCGACGGGTTCTACCTCGATCATGGTACTTACTTCGTGTCTATAATGAGTTAGCTATACAGTCCTTTATATCGCAAATAGTAATATAGTACACTTCTCCGGTAGTGCAAAGAAAAAGCACCCATCATAAATATTGACCTCCAAAAATTATTGTCACATCTCTCATTTCTTGCGAGTTAATATTGTGATTATCATGACCAGGCCATATTATTTGTAATGCACACAGACATTGGAATAGCAATTGGTATCATCAATGGAAAAAGCAGGACAGGAGCCTAAATGGCTGTGTCTAAATGAGCTTTTTCAGCTTTTAACTATGTTTCAATAATTTCAGTAAACCACAAAATCAATTTTATTTAATTCTCACTCTGAAAACAAAGAAATACGAATGTGAAGATAGCCAAAAAATGCAGAATAAGTCAGGTTTAATCTCCATATCTTTGTGCTTTTTTCCCTGCTCTGTGTGTGACTGGTCTCCTCTGTCTTTCCAGATTCAAACGTTTGTCGACGATGTCCTGAAAACTGTAAAAAGTGCACAGGCTTCAACGTCTGCACCGAGTGTAAACCAGGCATGAGGTAACTTTCCGCTCCTGCATCAATATGTTTTCATGTATTGGTGAAATGTGCCTTACTCCAGATAAAACAATTTTAAAAAGCATATGCTGCTTTTGAGTTCTTACACATAGCATGTTTCCACTCTGAAGAAGGTCCCGTTTCTCTCATATAAAACACTGGTGTCTGTAGTTTTAGAACTGAGTGATTTTTAAAATGCATGCGATTCTCTTATTAGCTTCATTATGCACTTTAAAATGAACCCTAATGTTGAACTATTTGTGGTATATTCTATAGTAATCACAATACTTGATCCTCATTTAAGAATTCCTGTCCTTTATTAACACAACTCTGTCTGTGTTCAGTCTCCAGGGAAACCGCTGTCAGATGACGTGTGACGCAGGGACATATTACAACGGCCACAGACGAACCTGTGAGCCCTGCCACCGAGCCTGTGCTACCTGCGCAGGTACGCCTCCCAAACATACACATACACACACTTGATTTGGCCCTGACATACTGTTAAATTACCATGGAACTGTCTTGTGTTCTCAGGCACAGGGATAGAGGCCTGTACAAAGTGTGCAGATGGGTATATTCTGGAGGACTGGAGGTGTGTGTCCACCTGCAGCAGCGGGTACTACCTGTCTGAGACGCAGGACCAGGGCCAGGTGCAGCGCTCCTGCAAGAAGTGAGTCCACAGCCCACACGCTTTTAGTGTAGTTCATTGGGCTATGTGCAAAATTAGCTTTTTCACTCAACACTAGCTCTTTGAATTTTACCTTATGGATACTGTTCTTCTGTTTTGGGTTGTGATGCATTATTCACAAGCTTTAAAGCACATGCTAAAATTGCTAATTTTTGTGATTTTGTTGGTCAGTTGAGACAGTACTCAAAGCAAATTTTAAACATCAGAATTAGTATTGGCGATTAGGACTGTAGTTGACTAAAATTATTGGTGGATTAAAGACGTGCCGATCGATTGGTCAGTTCAAAAGGAGACGTGACACTCTAAACTACTTCATATCTCTGTGTATCTGACCCAAACTACACTCACAAGACTACACCTGCACAGGGGTTTATGCAAAAACTGAAATTTATACAGTACTTGGAAACAATGTATTTATGTAAAGAGAATTAAAATCGATTCTTCCATTTTACATTTAAATACCAAAAAATACCAAATCCTCAGATAACTCATTCACTCACTTCTCCTTTCTCTTGTCCCATAGAAATCCTTATATTCTAAGTAAATTATTCAACTAAGTACAACTTTTGGTCAACTAGGATGTCACTGACCAATGAATCAACTGAACGGCTAAAGGTCTTTAGCCCTATTAGAGCCACACATTACTAATATCAAATCATCTGCCCAGGAAACCTGGCTGCTGTGAAATGTGACCCTCCAACATAAAAGGATACATCTTCTCCAGTTCTTTCCTGATGGTTCTCATGTGTTGTGCTGTAGGTGCGACCACAGCTGCTATGAGTGTCTGGGCCCTGGAGAAAGGAACTGTAGTACCTGTGTGAGCGGATACAACCTGGAGGGAGGGGCCTGTGTGGTCAGCACAATCTGCAAAGATGGTGAGTCCAGCTGTGCAGCAGAGCGTGGGATCATAGACTAGAGCTGTAGAGCTGTGCCAGGGTCTGCTGTGGGCTTTAACAGGAGGGCAACTTCTGTTCTAGATTTGAAGTCATTTTAAGCCAGGGGTCCACTGCATGATATTGCACTGCACTGCATCATAAGACTTCTGATTGTGGGGGAAATCTTGGGTCGTAGCTGTCAGCAAGAGACAACTATTTTACAGGGGACAAATATTTAACAAAGACAAGCTGTGATATTTTGGAATCTTGGTGCAGAGTGAGACCTCTTCTCTCGCTTTTGTGATTAACTGCAAACACAAGAGTTCCTAAATGTACAGCTAAATGTAAATGTAAAAATGATGCAGTGGACACCCGGCTTTATGTTTGAGTATTTGCCGCCTGGTCTCTGTGGTTTGTTACCGAATGCTTAAGTGTTCTAACTGTAACTGTATTAACAGTGGTGTCACTAACGCGCTCTAATCCTTCTGCTGTAGTGAACCCCAGTATCGGTGTTCCTTTTGTGCTTTAGCTCTGTGGCAGCCGCTGCATATTCATATGAAACATTAACACTACTCTAACACTTTAATAGAAACTAGTGAGATGCACTTGTCTGTCGGGTCACTAGCAGAGTTTGCCTTTGTCTTTGCTGCCTCTCCTGTGATCTGTGCTTCAAATTCTGCATGTTGCTTTGCCTCTGTCTCTGATGACTCATTAATGTGACTGTTTGTCATAGAAAGCCAACTGCTCTATAATCCCCTCTCAGGTTGTGTCCACATTTATCCCTTTGAGGTTAACAATTTAAGAGTTGATTAAAACTGAACTGTAAGGCCTCAAATGTAAAGATGCACAAGGTAACTTTTTTTTGATTCCACAAACTACTCATTCCCATGGAGATATTATTTCTTTCCCTTGTTCCATTGTTGGGCATTGTACATATTTTATTGTGCATATTTATTCAACTGCAGTTAAATGATTCAGTTATATTACTTCTCTCTATGAGCCTTTGCAGAGAGGTTTAATGCCAGTCCATTCACCATGGAAACAAGCACGTGATGAACCTTCCAGCAGAAAGGTTACACAGTGCATCTTTAAACCAATCATCCAAGCAGCGCACATGGTCCAAGCAATGTGATGCAAGTAAGCTCATGTCTCTGCAACAGTGTAATTAAGCAGACCTGTTGTTGATACCGTTACCCTGCACTGCAACGGCAAATCTATGGCGATAAGCAGGTGGTGTCTCCATACCAAGTTACAGCTCATAGCTGTGGAAGAGGCGAGTCAGTTCAAGTTGCATGTTTTTAACATAGTTTGTAATTGATGTAATTGAATACATACAGTACATAGCCTTTTTATTTTACCAGACACAATGATAAGAACAAATTCATATTTACAGTGTTAACGTGTTTAGTTGCCTACATTACTGCAGAATAATCGGAGCAAGCCAATAACATCTCCATGGAAATGGCAGGCGCCTAATCTAAAAATCCTGCACAGTGCACCTTTAGCCTCATTTGTGTATCATGATGAGTGTGGACCAAACCAATTCCACATGGTTCTAATCAGAGGTTTTACACTGAAATGACTTTGACTGTGACGTCTACATTTTGCTAATTGTGTGTCGTTTGTCTCCTTTCTTTTCTCTCTTCTCCGAAATGGACCTGCTCCCTCCATCGGACCACAATCCCGCCCCCCTCGACCAACACTACCTCTGATTGGATCAAACCGCTCCCCCATTGACCAATCATGCGGCTCTGATTTTCCCTGTGTTTCCTCTTCTGTATCTCTTCTTCCTGGTCTGTGGAAAGCAAATGAAGAATCTTGGGCGGAGGGCAGTTTCTGTGTGCTTGTAAAAAAGAACAATCTCTGCCAGAGGAAAGTTCTGCAACAACTGTGCTGCAGAACATGTTCTCAAAAGGGCTGAGCTCGGAGCAGCCGCCATTTCACATAATTTATACAAGAATCTGTGCCTCTAACGGACTGCAATGGAGGTGCGATACAGGACTACAACAAACCTACCTTTTCTGTACAGGGACTCACCGCCAGGGACGAAACATTCAAGTTATGTGACCAAAGCTTCGATGCCAAAACTCTTTCTTCTTTTTGTTGCCGGTGTAGGTAGCTCCAGGACCCAGGGGAGCCCTCTGCGTTTTTGGCTCCTCATTCTGGTCTCTGCAGGAGGATCATTGGATGGGAGAACTATAGGCCGATTAATATTGAATAATAAAAGGAAGCGTTATCAATAATGTGAAAAAGTGTGTCTGGACTTGACTTTGGCCGTAGGACCTCACACATAGATATATTCATATGCACATGTTCTCAACCACCTTCACTTGATTCTCCAACACTGGCCATTTTCCACTGTAGAAGTCCTCTGCACCAGCTCTACTCACACATGCTCAGCTCTGTCTGTACTCTAAGTGGTCAGAGTCTCTGTTAGGGCTGCAACATTCATCTAAATTGAATCAAAATTATAGATGCAATTGGCAAATCAAAATGCTGCATTTTTTGAAGTACTGATAACTTTTTACAACTTTTTTTTTTTCAGTTCTGATACCAATTTCGATCCTGAGGCAGTGGACACCCGGCTTTATGGTTGACATATTTGGCGATACCCGATATCAATCGATACCAGTGCAGAGACTGAAATGAGCATTTATTTTATTTAAACAAAAATAAAATAAGACAATAGGGATCCAGAAGAGAAAAAAATGAAGCTGTTTTTTTATTTCTCAAGAGAACAACTTTGTATAGATACAAAGACCACTAAATGGTCTTATTACATCAATATGTCCAACCAGAATATCGGCTGAATTGATATTTGAAAGCCTAAGTCAAGAATTTTTTTTCAGTATTGGTGCTGATATCACATACGAGTACTGGATCGATGCATCTCTAAATAATTCCCCCCACAAACAAAATCTGTCGTATAATGTATCTCAATAACTGTATTCAGGTAATATATAATTCAACATAAATCTATAAAAGTGTGTCTTTACTTGTATTAGTGGAGGTTAAGTATCAGCCAAATGTGAAACTACCCACAAAAGTACAGTAATATCACTTTATACCCTTATTTGGAAGTTTAAAAATGAAAAAAGGATCTAAACTTGTGTTGTAATCAGCCTTTTGGGACGTATTTTTATTATAAACAACATTCTCTGCTTATCTTCAAAACAACATTCACTATTATATAAACATTTCAGTGATCTGCCCTCATGTGCGCAGAGCAGAGAGCGTCTTCGTGCTGACTCCTTTTTACCCTTTGCCTTGTTCAATAACTGCTCGTAACAGTGTACACACAGTTATTTGCATGGACCCTCGACCGCGAGCGTTTTCTGTTGGCTAAGCGTCACCAGCACAAAACCCCCTTCTCCGTAGAGTACAGTAGGAGCTGGGTACGTGCGAGTAGAGGCGTACTCGTGGG
>KN491201.1:0-13783 GCA_000787155.1 Scartelaos histophorus | reverse complement strand
AGCAGAGCAGTTTGTGAATGGGACGCTGCCGCCTGTCGTCTCTGTACAAACAAGTCTCATTGTTTGATATGGAACAAAGAGCGCTCCGATACACAGAGCAGCCTGTCTCCGGACGGACTCTGTGATCTGAATATCCATAAGAGCCATTAAAAAGAACACAGCTCTGTTCTTATCTAAAGCACATCGAAAACATATTAACCCTTTACACTGAGCCAGAGACCAACCAAAGGTGAGTCTGTAGAGTCCAGTTACATTCTGTTCACCTGTGAATGTCCAATCTGCATCTCTACTTGTAAAACTGTCTGTTCCTCCAAGCTCATGTTTAAGGAGACAGGATGCAAAAACAACTCCACTCTTAATCATTTTATAATGATCTCTCATCATCCTGCACCACGGGAGGAGCTCGGAGTAGAGCCGCAGGATACCTCCTTCACACCTCCCTGAGAGGGGTTCTGGGCCTGTCCCACCGGAAGGAGGAATGGGGAAGACCCAGGACACACTGGAGGGACTTGAGAATGCCTCAGGATATCCCCAGAGGAGCTAGAGGAAGTGTCTGGGGAGGGGGAAGTCTGGGAGACCATACTCAGACTGCTGCCCTTGCAGAAGATGGATGTTTGCGGCTCGAGAGCTCAGAAATTCTTCATCAGACATCCCCCCTATTGTCTGTTTTGCACTTAAAAATGATAACATGCTGCCAGTGTGATTAGAAATATAAACACTAGGTTTTTTTATATTTTTTTTTAATCTCAAAGTGCATATGACAGCTTTCTGTTTTTTCATAATATGTCTTGGTTTTTGTGATATAATACCTGTGTAAATAGGTTTTCACCAGCCAAGTGGCAGCTTGTGAGGAAACATTGGAATAAAAGTTGTGTAATTCAGCTGGTTTAACATAACTTAACAAAATAAAAATTGCATATTTATTTGTCAGATGACTGTAAATGAGACGTGCTTTGGCCAAGCGTTAGCGTACAGTCTGGTCCCAATGGTAACAGTTATGGAATGTTACGGAATGTCATCATTTCCAATCAGGAAGTAACCACAAAACCACAAATTGTCAAACTGGGAAAACACTGGTTAAATGTTACGCAAAATTGTACATATAATTATGTGAACTGTGTTTTAGTGAAACGAGTCTAAACTCTCTTAGGTACTTTAAATATAAATGCTATTGTCTGTCACTCCTGTTACTGATTTGGTTATATTGTGTAATTAACCAAAAATATTTCAGACCTACTGTGTGTCACTTATGGTTTGGTATTTTCTTCTTTTTAAAAAGTTCCAGACTTTTCCCAGCACATGTTCCTTCTGGTCCCTGGTGTGAGCTTGTGTTGTGTGTTAGGAGAGTACATGAGCACCCCCTGGTGTGAGCTTGTGTTGTGTGTTCAGGAGAGTACATGAGCGCCCCCTGGTGTGAGCTTGTGTTGTGTGTTAGGAGAGTACATGAGCGCCCCCTGGTGTGAGCTTGTGTTGTGTGTTCAGGAGAGTACATTAGCGCCCCCTGGTGTGAGCTTGTGTTGTGTGTTCAGGAGAGTACATGAGCACCCATGGGCAGTGCCACCTGTGTGATGCCACCTGTCAGCAGTGCTCTGGCCCGGAGAGGGAGGACTGCACCCGCTGCCCCTTAACCAGGTCAGGACGCCGCTCCACCCATCGATACAACTGTTGTCATAGTAATTGAACATTTCAAAGTGAATATAACAGCTTTCATATGGTGAAGTCCTCAACAATTCGCCTGTGACAGGAAACTGCAACTCATGAATTCTAAAATACAGACCATAAACAATAACAATGGAAGTAATTGGTGGAACTGACACAATAACCCTAGAGGAGATTTAAACCACTTACACTACTCTAAATCTAAAATATTGTTTAACAAATTAAAATAAAAACTAGACAGCAAAATGAAACATTTGACTCATTTGTAATGAGTCATACAAGTTACTCCTCCAACCTTTTATGGGTTAAATCTCATCTTACAGCCAAAAACGAACCATCCATTTCCCAGTAGTGCAAAGAAAATGTACACACTATAAATACTGAGTAACAAACAAACGTCTCAGATTTCACATACTGACCCATGGGTAGTGATTATTGTGACAGACCTAGATTGGTCTAAACTGCTAGTTACTGCAGGCGCTGAGCCAGATGCATTCTCCCGAGGTTCTGAACTCACAAATACTGCAAGAATTCATCTTAAATCTCGTAATAACGTGACAAAACCACATCTTTGTAGGTTTTTTTATGAAGGGAAGTGTGTCATCCACTGTCCGACGGGCAGCTACACCCTGGACCAACAGTGTTACCCCTGTCACCACTCCTGCCACGAGTGCACGGACGCTGGGCCCGACAACTGCACCAGCTGTGGTAAAGGTACGACACACAACTGCACCCAAAACATCTCAAATCCTCCAGCTAAGGGGTCCTGACCAAGACTTGCTAAAGATCTGGAGATGAGCCCCACTGGTGGAGGATTCGATACCTGCTTTTCTCCTGTGTTTGCCTGGCACTGTTTGGCATTCCTCTGGTGACACAACTATCATGCCGAGTTTTTGAGCTATTAAAACACCTGTAATTAAATAAATGCAAGATGGATATGATTAAAGCCATACTGTGGAATATTCCTGCCAAAACAACATCTGAGCCTTTAAGTCAGTGGCCTTTTCCACCTGTTTTTGAGAAGTCTGAAAGCACAAATTGATCTGGTTCTAAAAGGGCCCGAGCGGCGCAGAGATCCTTCAACGCCTGTTTACAGAGATCTGAAGTGCAGACAGGAGCACTCTCTCAATTAGTCCTGCTCAGACTCGTTAGGATGTGAGAGTTTTAATTAAAGTCTGTCTGAAGTTTAATGAGACATGACGTAATAAGACGCCACAGATGAAAAACAACCTGGTCTCACCCACAGACAGACGAGGAGAAAGGCAGAGGAGCCACACACTGTTCACTAGTTTTACGTTTAAGGGTGCACAGTGCGACACCACCAACCCAACTTACATGTCAGATCTGTGGAGAGACGACCCTGCTTCTGTTTTTTAAAGCAATAAAAACATCTGTAATTGAATAAATGTGAGACAGTTAAGTTTAATACTACTGGGGAACATTTCAATAAAATCATTACAGATCACAGAGCTTCCACCAGAAAAGTTACTCAATGCACCTTTATTAATACAGTTTTATGAGTCTTCAGTAGGTCTGTAGTCCACTAAAAAAATTCTTGGTCGACTAAAGACATGTCGTGCAGATCCATTAGTTGTCTAAAAAGGGCACGTGGCAAAAGCTCTCAAAATTTGTATTTATCTCTGTGCATCTGACCCAAACTGCACTCACAAGACTACACCTGCACGGAGAGTTCATGCAAAAACAGCAGAAAAAAAGTACTAGCCATACTGTCGAGACAAATTCCTCTTTCATGTTGTGTTTGTGCAGTCATAGTGTCAGATGGAGGGTGGGGATCTATATAACTCCATGGGAGATTCACAATTTCCAAATAAATTTCCCTGATTTGGCCAAGATTTTAAAACTTATATCAGGTCATTCATTGTATTTTCAGATTTATTCTCTACTTACTAGTTCTGAATTGGTAGTATAATCTTAGTAATTGTCACATATATTTCTCTCATGGCTCAACTAGTCAGAAAATCTTACATTTAGGCAATACATGTTTAAAAGAAGCTCCAATCCATTTCCCTTAGTTTTCCTCTGTAAAACTTTCAGTGATACGGATTTGCTTGTTTATCTCAAACTTCACATCCATAAACTTATTTCCAGACTGCTTCATTCTAGTCTAGAGGGAGTTTATTTTAAGAGAACTTGTCAAGTAAAATGATCTTGCTGCATTACAGATATTTTTTCTACTTTTAAGTGATTTTCTGATAGATTTAAGGGTTTATATCTTAAATTTTGGCCATGCTTTTTTGCAGTGTGTTATTTGTTTGCTATTGACTTAATACACTTTTCATATTAACCATATGGCCTTTTAACTGATAAAACTCACGTCTTTGAGGTTGAACAATGGCACTAGCTATTATGAAATATCTGTGACCGCTTTCTTTAATGCCTGTACCTGCACTTCCCTCAGATATCAGTGGGGTGAAGCGGTTCCTGTTCGAGGGTCAGTGTCGTTTGTCGTGTCCAGAGGGTCATTTCAGCTCTCTACGCAGTCGCTGTGAGCTGTGCCCTGACCACTGCTCCTCCTGCTCCTCCGCTCTGCAGTGTCTGCACTGTGAGCCCGGCTACAGGCTGAAGGGGGCGCTGTGTGTGCCGCTGCAGTGCTCTAAAGGTCAGTCCACACCAGAGTTATATATACAGTTTAAAGTCCACAGTACAGTACCCCGAGGAATGAGATACTTGAGTCACATTAAACTGTCGTAGTGAAGGATTTTTCACCAGCTAATGGCATAAACTGCATAAACAATAACAAAAAAACGACAGAAATGTCACACTTAGCTTCATTTTTCTCACACTTGCACGCACCACATCAAAATGGGACTAAACAGAGTGAAATCTGAACTTGAACAGATTATGATCACAACTCAACCAGGTTTCAAAAGCTTTAACCTACAGATACAGACACATCCAAGTTTGTCTCGGTCTCAGTTTGTGTTCAGGCCTCATGTGAAGCTCAGAACCTCCAGAGTTCCCTCCCTGAGCTGCAGAGGCTGCACTAGCACTGACTCTGAGGATGGTGCAGGTTCTGGGGTTTAGGGAGTGTCTGTTCAGAACAGAGAGAGGCATTAGTCTTAGGAACTGATCACAGTTTCGTGAAATTAGCTTACTTTTCAAAGCTCGGTTAATATAGGTCTGACTCAGTTGCTTTGGAAACATAGACGTGGATCTTAGCCTGGTCCAGAGCAGGTTTAAAGGTCTGAACTCTGATCTTTTCTCCAGGTGAGGTGACAGATGCAGAGGGAGAGGTGTGTGTCCCCTGTGACGAAGGCTGTAAACAGTGTAAACACAGTGAGTAAAACACACATTTCCAACTGTGAACTACGGAGCCACAGCTGCCCTGGGGCTGACACGCACTGGCCTAGATAACTCTATAAGAGAGTCGCTGTTTTTTGAATTAAATCTCCAAACCAGCAAATGCCTAACCTTCATTATTTGGGGGATCGGCTCCACAGACATATTAATCTTATGTCTTAAAGCAGTGTTTTTATCTGGGGACCCATATTTTAAAAGTTAGAAACCATTGTGACCCAAGTCAATAGATATTATTCTTAAATCCTAAAGTAAAGGTGGATTTGATCATTATTGAACATTTAATAATGATATTTTATTGTTGACTGAGTGATTGTGTCTCTCTCTGAACAGTTCGTATTACTCAAGCTTTAAAGAATGAACAACAGTATTTCAGACATTATACAAAACATGTCTTGGAAAACCTACATCCAGATCGTGACAAGGTGACCCCCAAAAATCTCTTGTGACCCACCTGAGGGTCATGACCCAGTCTTTAGGAAACTATGTCTTAAAGTCCTTTCAGCAATCATGTCTGTGGGGGTAAATAATAGCACCACTTTCTCTGAATCTGTTGTGAAAAGATTATTTCACTTTTGTATATTTATACAGACAGACAAGTCTTTAAATATTGTGCCAGTTTTTGTTCCAAGTGGATAGTTCCAGTAATTACAGAGATATGAACCATAAACCAGGTCAACAAATCTGCAATCTTGACACTTCCACAGCAAACTCCACCTGAGAACTCTCACCTGTCTTCTCAGTTTTAAACCTTTAGGGATTATACAATGTTGTGACGTCACGTGAGCCCATTAAACTAACCTCAGTACTGTAGAGGCTCCTTTGAACTGTCCCCAGCAGAAAATACCTTTTATTTGATTTAAAGTGACTCCAGAGGTGAGCACAGAGGAGTTTGCCTGAGGCTGGAGCTGTCTCTGGGTCTGTGTTGATACAAGCTCTGCCTTCTCCAGACTCCACTCCACATTCCAGGCCGAGCGGGAGCTGTAGGGCCCTGTCATTATCCCCCATTCATCCAGAGAGGAGGACTCCCCGCTCTGCCCCCCCAGACAGAGTGCACCGGCTCTGGGTTAACTCTGGGACAAACCCCTCACATGTCAGTGTGTTTTGAGGGAGATAATTGTAAAATCTCTTTGGTTTAAACTGAGCTGGAGGACAGGGCAGAACTCTCACATGGAGTTTGCTGTGGAAGTGTCAGATGCAGATTTGTTGACCTGCTTTATGGTTCATATCTCTGTCATTACTGGAACTATCCACATGAAACAAAAACTGCCATGAAGTTCAGCATTTTCTCTGCCAGGAGAAATAAACTAAAGTGTTTATTTCATCTTCCGAAAGTGGTGCAATTATTCAAACCCAAAGACTTGATTGTGGTCATTTAAAAGAACTTTGAACCATAAAATGCATATGTTTGTGAAGCCAGTCCCCCCAACATTTGTGGATCATACATTTTTTAAACAGTGAACCTCCCATAGAGTTATACAGGCCACCTATGACGTTATCACATTCTAGAACATGAATGTGTATTTGTTTTATTATTGGATTAATATGAAGATACAATACAAAGGTTCTGGAGCTCATTATTTTGTTGTTTTCAGTTTTTTTCAAACCTGTTCCTCTTAAGTTGATGTGTGTCTGATGGTTCACACAGACAGGGCCTCGAGGCTGCATTTTCAGCTTCTCTCTTCTCAATCCTCCTCCCTTCCCTCTTTGTCTCCTCCTCTCTTCCCTCTTTTTCTCTCCTCTCCCTCTTTTCCTCCCTCTACTCTCTCCTCCTCTCCTTCTCTCTCTCCTCCCCCTCCTCCCTCTCTCCTCTCCTCTGCAGAGTGGCAAAAGATTGAGGTTTTTTCCTGGAAAAGGTTTTGGGGTACCAGAGTGCCCTCTGCTGGAGACAAAGGCAAAATACATTTTTAAAGGAATACTTTTGATTAATACTTTTCATCATCAGAACTATGAATGACCCATATGCAGTAAACTAAAAATAAACTACAAATACATCAAAACTTATTGAGATAACAAAGACATCCTTTGCTTTGATCACTGATTAGCTCTTTGAGTTTCTTGACCCTGACATGACACAGAAGTGAAAATTCCTTCAGGAGAAGCTCACTGAGAGATGACCAAGGCTTTGCAGCACTGTCAACAAATCAAAGGGTGGATTCTAAAATATTAATTAATATTTAGTTGAATTTATAATTTTTTTCTTGCTACATAATTCCTTCTATCTTGCTTCAAAGGAATACTTTTGATTAATACTTTTCATCATCAGAACTATGAATGACCCATATGCAGTAAACTAAAAATAAACTACAAATACATCAAAACTTATTGAGATAACAAAGACATCCTTTGCTTTGATCACTGATTAGCTCTTTGAGTTTCTTGACCCTGACATGACACAGAAGTGAAAATTCCTTCAGGAGAAGCTCACTGAGAGATGACCAAGGCTTTGCAGCACTGTCAACAAATCAAAGGGTGGATTCTAAAATATTAATTAATATTTAGTTGAATTTATAATTTTTTTCTTGCTACATAATTCCTTCTATCTTGCTTCATATATTTGATGTCTTCTGTGTATATCTAAAATATAGGAAGGTGTAAACATAAACATGACAAAATATTGAACAAGAGGGTGTGTCCAAACTTTTGGGCTGTCAATGTGTGTGTTTGTATAATGTTAATAAATAATGTGTTGTTCCAGAGGAGGGAGCAGACCCAGCACAGCCCCCTGTGTGTGTCCAGTGTGAGGATGACTACTATCAGTGAGTGCCCCTCTGCTCCAACACACTCTAAATTAGATAAATGCAACATAACAACATTGTCCTTCTTTTAAGGCTTGAGAGCTCAGAAAGTTTCAGTTTTTGTTTCCCTCCTGATTCAAAAATACAAATTACTGGTGAAACTGACTGACCGACTCTGACCGACTCCGACTGACTCTGACAGACTGACTGACTCTGACAGACTGACTGACACTGACTGACACTGACTGACACTGACTCTGATTGACTCTGATTGACACTGACTGACTGACTCTGACTGACTCTGAGTGACTGACTGACTGACTGACTGACTCTGACTGACTCTGATTGACACTGACTGACTGACTCTGACTGACTCTGACTCTGACTCTGACTGACTCTGACTGACTCTGACTGACTCTGACTGACTGACTCTGACTGACTCTGACTGACTCTGACTGACTGACTCTGACAGTCTCTGACAGAATCTGAATTTGACTGGCTCCGGCTTCTCCCCCGGGTCCTCATCTTACAAACACATTTATTACATACTGTTACAAAATCACAGAATTACTTTACAGTTTAAAATGCTTAAAACCTACTTAGATAAAACAGGCTCTCACATGCTTCTCCAGAGTCCAGTCTGATTGGTGTTTTCCAGGTTGGGGTCAGACTGCCACAGGTTGTGTCCAGATCGAACCTTCAGTTTGGAGCAGAAGAAGCAGTGCGCCCCCTGTGAAGACCAGCACTGCCTTAACTGTGACGAGAGCGAGTGCTACTGGTGTGAGGATGGCTTCTATGTTTCTGGTAATGCTCCCTCCCAACTGTATAATCCAGGACCACTTGAACCAGTACACCTATAACCATACCTGCTCAATTATTTTCCCATGTACCCTGAACCACTGACCACCTCATTTCACCACATCACAACTGACCCACACTTCAGTGTGCAGTGAATTTTCAGTTCAGAGCTGATGCTGTGGCAGATATTATTCAATCTTTTCATTTCAAAACTCAACATTTCTGATAAAAATCTAGATACATCTAAGTAGTATCAATAAAGATTTCTGTGTTAGATAAATCAATAAATCACTCAATCAATAAAAATGGTCCAGTTTGCTTTTAGACTGCGAGGTCCACCATAGTGTCTCTCTTACACACAGTATGTCTCACCTGGGTGAATATTATGTTATAGCCAACTCTTGCTTTTAGTCTAGACATATTAACCATGTTCATGTACAGGGTCACAGCAGGGTCTGTCTCACTGAACTCTGAGGCAAGAAATAGAAACTTATAACAGAAGTAACACTTGTGTGTTCAGATGGGGAGTGTGTGGACCAGTGCCTCTCTGGGTCATTCGTGGATGAGAAGAATCAGGCGTGTGAGGCGTGTCACCACTCCTGTGCGACCTGCGGGGGGCCCCGTTCTGATGACTGTGACTCCTGTGGGGACGGCTTCAGTCTGAGGGAAGGAGCGTGTCTGAAGGGTGCACAGCTGGAGCCCTGCACCCAAAGGTTCTTCAGGGATGGTACGGATCTCTTACATGTTTAGTTTAACTTATGGGCAGGTTACATTTCATTTCACTTCTGCACCTGTGTCTGCACCTTTGTGGAGGAGGCATTACTTTGGATTTTCTTTTTGCTGCTATAAAATGGTTTTATCATATAGCTCTAAAGTTGGGGCCAGTTTTTCGTATTTTGTTTTGTGCTGTGGTCAGATCTGGGACGCTGTCAGCCCTGCTCCTCCTCCTGCTTCTCCTGCTCCGGCCCCAAAATCACAGATTGCCTCAGCTGCCCTCCAGGTGAGTCCCTCTCATGTGTTTTGAGAATCTTTATAAATAATAATGTGGTGGTTTTCATAAATAAATGTCCCCTCTCATTGTTTCTCTCAGATAAGTTCCTGACCACTGATCAGACCTGCTCCAGTCACTGTCCCTCTGGAACCTTCTCCAACAGGACGTCCGGCCGTTGTGAGGAGTGCTCCCGTGGCTGTGTGGTGTGTGAGCGCCCCCTGCAGTGTCTGCGCTGTCATCACGGGCTGGTACTGCAGGACGGGGCCTGTGTGGACCACTGCCTCAGGTCACACTCAAGCTCAGCTTTATTCTATCTGTCTGTAGTATGTCTGTAGTCAGTCTGTAGTCTGTGCACTTATAACATAGGGGCAGTTTATGGAGAGTTCAGTCCTGCTTTGTAGGACTCCTGTGGTCACTGCCTGAGTCCCTCATCTGTTCAGATTGAATACAGAAAGACCCTGAACCAGACCATAAAGCTTCAAGTCCAGTTAGGGAATTTTGAAGCACAGAATACTTCAATAAACAATAATCTTAAAAGTATTTTCTACACCAGACACCAAGCAAGTCAATCCCAGTAAAACAATTTAAAAAATGTAATTAAAAGGCCTAAGCTGCAACAAATGAATTGCAGAAAGAAACAATATTTAGCCATACAAGTTACTTATTCAGCCCTCTACACTGTTAGAGCGTTTTGTGAAAGCATTATTGAGCATTATTGTATCGGGTTCATAAACTGGACAAAGCTAGCTTGCTAGCCTGCTAATTGCCGTGTTCCAAATAGGAAGTGAACATGGGCTTCTGGCTCCATTGACTCTGGTTCTGATTAACTTTTTATTGAAAAATTATGACTCCTTTCATTGCTGCTGTCAGACTTGTCACCCTGAACTTAAAATGTTCCAAATATGAAACTCTGCTCCAAATTTTCCACTTCAGCTGCTAGCCTTGATGAGTTACATTTCATACATAAGTAGATATGTAATGTAACCAGTAAATGTAACAGTGTCCTGGTTCCTGTTTCTGACCTTTGCCCCTTTTGTTCCTGGAGTTCACATGTCGTCTCCCGTTGTCTCTTTGCTCAGAGGGTTCCCTCGTGATGGTGTGTGTTTTCCCTGCCTGCCGCAGTGCCTGTCCTGTCAGGGCAACGCCTCCACCTGCCTCAGCTGTGAGCCGCCTCACCTGCTGCTGGAGCACACCTGCTGGGGGAGCTGTCCACAGGGCTACTACAGCTCAGGGTCAGAGTGCAAGGCCTGCCCCCCCGACTGCAGAGAGTGCAGCCACGATGGACTCTGCAAAAGTAACATTTATATTTCTACTGTAAATGAGCCAGTGCTGTAAGGGTGTTAGGGTCACCCAAGCCCAAATGTATTAAAGAGGACATATCTTATGTTCTTTTTCTTCTTCGCCTTTTCTTTTTCTTCTTTTTAGAACTTTTAACCATGCGATGCTTCTTATTTATGTATACCCGTACAACTTCAGTCTTTGTTGATGCCACTACGTATGGAAGTCCCGCTGAGATGGCACAGAAATTAGACACATTTTTTGTTATTTCTGGTTTAGAATTCTGCAGATCCACTGTAATACATTCAATCCAGCTACCTGGAAATGATGTCTTCTCAGCCCAGAACAGAAACAAGTGACATCACTGATGAATTAAAAGTATCCACTGCTGGACATGATGGAATTTCTGCCTTCCTTCTGAAGCAAATCAATCATTACAATCAATCATTTGGAAACCACTTTACATGAATTCACTAGTTGTCTTTATACACAGGTGTTGTACCAGAGGATCTCATGGTGGCCAAGGTTTTTCTCTTATCTAAAGGAGAGGACAGAGCCCGTTTCAATAACTATAGAGCCATATCGACTTTACCTTGGTTTTCCAAAATACTAGCAAAGGTCGCTTATAAAGGGTTATTTACTCATATAAATAATAATTAAATTCTTTATAAGCATCAATATGTTTTCCATAAAATCCCAACTCTTTAGTTCAGTTATTAGATGAGATAAGCATTAGACAACAATGGATGTATTTGTAGTTTTGTATTAGATGTATTAGTAATTTTTTTGGACTTGACAAAAGCTTTTTGATACAGTCAGTCATACAATTCTACTTACAAAATAATATAAATATGGATTTCATAAAACAGTTTTTAAGTGGCAACAGCATTATATTTGTAATTGATCCATGTTTGTAAAGCAGCTCTATCAGAATTGCAAACATTGTTATAAACAGTGTGGAATCCCTCTGGGGTCCATATTAGGTCCTTTACTATTTTTACTATACATAAACCACTTGTGTTATATATCTGAAGATCTCTGGTTAGTGACGGCATCAGAAACATCATTTAAAATGAGTTTCAGGAAATGTTTGTGTACTTTTTCTTTTCCATTATGGGACATTTTGTGTTATTTTTCTGTCCTACATTGAGAGTCCAATCTGTCGTGTACTTGAAGCCTGTTTCCTGTGTCTCCTGCTACAGACTGCTCCGACTTCTACTTCCTGCATGAGGCTGCATGTGTGGAGGACTGTCCCACCGGGTTCTATGTGGACTCGAGGGCTCAGGAGTGTGGGATGTGCCATAAAGAATGCTCCTCCTGCGACGGACCTGACTCAGACGACTGTATCGTCTGTGCCCACCCCAGAGCGGTGAGGTACAGGGGGCAGTGCCTGGCCCAGTGCCCCAGCGACACCTACTATGACCAGGGCACCAACGAGTGCAGAGGTACCCATCGCCTGAAGACTTCCCTAAAACTGATACATCAAGCTGCATTTAGGACTGCACCACTGATACTGATTCACTGATGTCAGTGTCATATTTTTAACACAATCTGACCATAAAGAACTGATTTAGCTAAAGCTACAACAAATGAGCTGATCTGTGCTGTCCCTCTCAAATATGAACACCCTTGAAAATGTGTTCTTTAAATCCATTTTGAATTTTTCTTCAGTTTTCAGACTATGTTAAAAAGCGTTTCAGGCAGTCTTTGCTAATTGGGTCATCATGGTAACTACTGAACAGTCATAAACATACATGCTGTTGCTTTCAGAATAAGATCCCATGGAGACAAGACAGTTTGTGATTGGCTAAACTAGGACCAGACGTTTTTATTTACCCAGGACAATCCCAGTTTTGAGCCCCGTGTCCCCCAACACAGGAGATTTATAAAAAACAGTGACTTGTCCCAGTTTTATACCAGAAATGTCCCAAGTGTCAATATTTTTGACCAATTTGATCTAAACTAAGACTAAACCAGATCTAAAACAGGACTATCACAATTTCGGACTAATCTGATTCCTGCCAACAGTAAGGAGGAGCTTAATTTGTCATTTGTTTTGCCAAAATACTGAAATCCATGTTTGCGAATGAGCATAAAGCAAAAAAATGCAGCAACAGAAGTCCCTCAGGTTATGACTGACCCGGGAATCCATAATGTTACACACTATTTTCACCAGTTTATTTATACCAACCATCCAGATGTGTCTCCATTAAGAATTGTGAAAATCTGGTCCTCCTTGGCTAAACACATAGTGGTAGCTGTTCTAACCGTGTCGTCCTGCTGCAGAGTGTGACGTGACGTGCCTGACCTGCTCGGACCACCTGCCCTCCTCCTGCATCTCGTGTCCAGAGGGACGCCTGCGGGACGCCTCTGGCCACTGTGTGTGGTACAACCGCTGTGCCATGCAGTCGTACATGGACCCAAACGGAGAGTGTCAGCTGTGCCACTCGTCCTGCCACCGCTGCTCTGGACCCGGGCACGACCACTGCTTCAGCTGCAATGCCCCCTACTTCCTGCTCAGTGAGTCATATGACAGGAAGTGCTTATTAGAATTCCGATTGTTGTGTTTCAAACTGGTGAAGTAAATATTAAAGTGCTGATATTAGTGCTAATACACTCAAGTATTAGTATTATAGCACTCTTCAGAGCTCTAGTGTTGTGTAAAGCACACAGGGCAGAACCTCTATCAGACAGCAATATATGAGAGTGTTCTTCACTCCTGAGTCCTGTGTGATGCTGAACCTGTTCAAAGTCTCATGTCTCTGTGTGTTTCAGATTCCTCTTGCGTCCTTCAGTGTCCTGACGGCTTCTTCGAGGACTCTTCAGACGAGCGTGTCTGTGCGCACTGCCACTGGAGCTGTGCCCAGTGCAGCGGGCGCCACAGCCTCCAGTGTGACCGCTGCAAACCCGGGTACTACGCCCAGGCAGGGGGCTGTGTGCAAACCTGCTCCCCCAGGTACTATTTATATACATGTAATGTATGTACACACTCTCGCGCTCT
>KN491200.1:1263-34353 GCA_000787155.1 Scartelaos histophorus | reverse complement strand
TCTGTGGGGCCGGGAGCCAAACGGGGCCCCAGTGACACTCCAGAGGCAGCGCACGGTTCATACTCAGAGCTGGATTTAAAGCAATTGGTCATAAGAGCTCATTAAAAAAGAATATTTATGAAGACCAGTTTTGGGGAAGGGTCTTGCTCAGAGATACTACCACGGAGCTACTCATATGCCAGCTTCCTTGAGGACTTTGACCACATTCAAAATATATAATATTATGTTTTAAATTGATAATCGTTAAGGTGACAGTCCTAATTTTTGATCATTCTGAAACCCATCGATAGCTGCAGTAGTAGGAGTTGCACTTTTATACAGCATTTTGTCTAAAGAATTTTGAATAACTGATGTTTGTATATTTGGTTGGTCTATCTAAGCATGGTAAAAAAATAATTAGAACCCTGGGTTAGGTTTTAGCATCCAAAAGATGATTTTA
Source organism: Scartelaos histophorus (assembly GCA_000787155.1). NCBI lineage: Eukaryota > Metazoa > Chordata > Actinopteri > Gobiiformes > Gobiidae > Scartelaos > Scartelaos histophorus. The sequence goes on along the minus strand of KN491200.1, from coordinate 33,914 downwards.
AAAGAAATTTGGAAGAAAAAGATATTTTAGAGGTTGCTCAAGATGCATGAAGTTTCCTGGAAATTGACTAATTTTGCATATTCAAGTATTGTAGACTTTCTTAGTCATTTTTATTCAAGTTTCAGTTTGTGTTTGCAGAATAAAATTACACATTATTCAAATACTCCTTACACTTATTTATTTGGTTCGCTATGTTACAGTAAAGGGCAATTTTATGTGTCTTGAGCAACCACTAAATATGAACTCATTTGCTTAAAATTTGGACCCAAATATTTTGGGCAAATATGGAATCAAATTCTCTAGCAAATGTTCTAATCTAGAGAATAAAAAAAATAAAAATTGGACCATCTTAATGAATATATACATATATTTTGTTACATCATAAAAGTTTTAGAAAAAGACTTTTCAAACGTTTCTAATGACGGTAAAACCAGGGCCATGTTCAAACTTTTTACACTGGGATTGACTAAGTAACAGTTACATGTCATATTTTTGCGATTACATTTTTTTTTTTATATAATAAGAATTATACATAGAAGTTTTAAATGTAGCTTGAATTAAGCATTTTGAGCTTTGGAGATGTAGAAAGACTAAAATAAGAAAAAAAACACTAAAATACAAATTTTTAGAGTTTATAAAAGAGTTTATATAAAAATATAAATAAAATATGATAAAATAGAGTAAACATGCGTGAATTAAACAAAAACTCAATTCCAGGCATGTTTCTGAGGAGGTAAGAGGACTCAGAAACATTGCTAAAAGCTAAATTTTGTATTAGGGTTCTTTAAACATCTCAATACATTGCAGAGAAGACAAAATGAAACTGCATTCTTGTTATTTTGCTAAACATATTATATTATGTTTATTATGATGATTATTACTAGTTATTTTTTAATGTATCATGTAGTGCCACTCTATCCATGCAATAAAAAATAAAACACATCATTATAAATAATCTTAATTAATGAGCTCTTCAAAACATCCATTCCAATCGGTGCCTGCGTCGTGTCACTAGCGCCCTCTAGCTGCCCGGCCCCGTGTGTGTCCCTGTGTACATCTGTCACCATTGTGTAAACACTGCTAACACCCGAGGCATCAGCAGCGTCTAATGTGCTGGAATCTGACAGTGAAGTGTGTTCCTTTGCCCATCTTCACGTTGCTTTTTGCCATAGTCCAAATTTATCCAGTGTCTTTCCACATTGGGAGCCAAATAGTGGACCTTAACGCGGGGCTTTGCAAACCATCACCGAAACGTAAGGGTCAGCGGAGTTTGGGCACGTCTACGCAGCTGGATAAAGTGTATTTTTAGGTGTTGGTGTTGAAGAATTAACTTTTTTGAGCTTTTATGATTTGTTTAACCTATTCTGATTATGTTTGTTCACCTGCTTTACAAGTTTCGGCGTCTTCCTGCAGCTTTTTGCAAGTGTAGTAGGCTGATTTTCTTGGTTTTTGTCTGATAATAGGTGAAGCTTACGCCCCCTAGTGCTGCCTGTAGTGTAGTGCGCCGTCTACTGTGTGTACTGCATCTGAAATCAGCCATGCACAAGAGACAAAACCACATCACAGACTGTAAACCTATCCCGGTAATGACTATATGGACTTACCATTTAATATATAAAAGCTTTAACTATATATTTTGAAGCTCAGTATTTATTGTGTGTACTTTTTCTTTATAAAAATAGTAAGATTTGGGGGATTTTTGTTGTAATGCACTAAGATTTGAGCTGTGAAAAGTTGAATAAGTAACTCTACGGCTAATTGTTAGTTCATTCTGGTTCATTTATGTCTTGCAGCTTAGGCTTTTTAATGATAATGTCTGTTTTAAATTGGTTTACTGCGATTATAAAGCAGTTTCAATGCTAGACTTAGATTTCGACGATCTTTATTGAGCCACAAGGGAAACTATTTGGACACAGCACAATATAATATAATAACAGAGAGCGAAAACATGTAAATAGTAATAATACGTTCTAAATAAGAAGCAAAAATAGCAAGACGCAGGTGTCAAATGAGGCATAGTTTTATAAATGTGGATGTACAAGTCAAAATTGACTAAAGTATAGCTGATAACAACAAATATCAGGGTCACAGAGTCCATCAGTCTTTGAAAACCAAGTCGAAGGAGCATAAACCAAGATGGGGGGGCATGCACGTTATCACACAAAGGGTGCAGTCCTGGAGAAGGCGATTCTTTTTGTGCGACGGGAAAGTTTGCAAGACAAAAGCAAGAGCCCCACTGTCTGGCAAACTTTCCTGTTGTACAAAACGAATCGCTCATTCAAAGGCAAAAGACAAAACATTTTTCTAATCCCAGCCGTCTCCCCGGGCCTGTCTAAGAACAAGAGACAGTTGTTTTAATAGCTGCTGTTTTTGCCCAGACCTTTTCGTCTGAAGTGTCACTCATACTGTGCCCTGATTAGTGCAAACTGCTCAGGTCGTCCTCACGTGTGTCGCTTGTTATTTTCTCCGCAGAAGATAAAAGATGTGAGCACCTCCTGCATTAACAAAACTACCAACACATGAGCAGATGACTTAAACATGCATGAAACTTAGTCCGGGTTTGTGACGAGGAAGCTTCAGCAGAACTTGTTTTACTGTTTTGTTGTATAGGTCTTTTGAGTAACCCTGGATAGTTCTCAGTCTGCTTAAAAACCCAGTGAACATTTTGGTTTAGGGACCACATATTCATCTCTAACTAAATGGTAATTAGTGTGTTACGTCTTGGGCAATGTTGGATTTACTTAATTACAGATTTCATTGATCAAAAACCTCTTAAAATATGCATTATTACTGTAAATAGGTTTGTCTCCCCACAGATTTGACTTACAACAAGCATCGTCTGTTTGTGTCTGTGGAGACAACTAACATACAGAAGAAAATCCAAAGAAGCACTAACAAAGATCTAATTAAAGAGGAGCTATTTTACTTCTATGGGGTAGAACTGCTAACACATTTAGATCACCATGTTCCTTTTATAGTTTTGAAAACGCTATATTCACTGAAAACAACGAATTAACATCTTTTTTAAGTTTCAATTCTCCCATTCCTTTGCTCTCTTCACTAAGTCACTCCTCCTTCAGAGCACCATCACAAACCAATGTGCATCCTGCATTAGATTACTACTAAAGATAGGATGAATATGAGGCCCTTAAACTAAAGTGTTGCCAGTGCCATTTTTGCTTTAGCTTCATCCTGTGCACAGCTCTATGTGGGCCAGAGAAGTGCTGATGTTTGAAGAGCTCTGTGCCCTTTAGCAAGACAGGATGAAAACAAGTGTCTCTAATAAGATAACTTTACACAGGGATAGTCGCTTTCTCTGCTGCTCCATGCTCCTCAGAGCCTCTCGAGGCTCACAGCAGTAATTGTGTGCCAGACTGAAATGAGTTCTGATCCGACGCCTTTAATTAAATCACAGGCTAAAGATACGGCAGCTCCAAACACTCGGCGTTTAAAGGGAGAGCGGCTTACAAGCGCCGGGCAGGATTAGCCTATACACAGACATGGAGCTATGGCAAAGAGGGTAGTGTGTGGGCAGATGTGCCTACAGTTAAAGAAACTATATGTAGCCTGTACGCAAACTGTTTTAAGAAAGCTACTGCAGTCACTACTGAACCTGCCACAGCCTTAACCTGCAGATAGAAGAAATATACAAATACTTCTTATTCTCAGTTTATGACCAAGCCTCATATGAAAGCTCAGAACCTCCAAAATTTCCTCCCTGAGCTGCACTAGTTCAGATCAGAGAGAATCGATTTAGGTTTAAACACACTGGATTTCACCTTTGAAACTGGCAACCCAAATGAGAGACTCGTGCGAGGCTTTTTCTGCTTTCCGACTGAATAACTGTTTAGAGATCAAAACTGCAAAATTATAACACAAATAACAACCCCTCTATGACAATGCGAAATCATTTACTAAAATATAAGTTTGTCTCTGCCCAAAATGCAACATGATTCAGCCAAGAATTGCTTTTTGAGTCATGTCGCCAACACGTACGAGCAAACAGCTGTTACACTGTTGTTTCCTCATCACAAACCAATCTGGAGTTGTGTTTTGTTTCATTCGCACGTGTTTAACCGCACAAATCCTGCGTTTTTCCTCGCAAAAAGAAAACTCTCTGTGCTTTATGATGCCGTGTGGTAATACAGGAAGTGCTCCACCTCCACGGGAATCATTTGGATGATTCTCAGCACTGAAATCTACTGAACAAAAGGTAAAAAGGAGCTGTAAAACTCGAAAACTGCAAAACAACTCCAGGTCTGTTTTTTGACGAATGTTCAAACGTGGCTTAAAGCTCAGGCAGAGACATATTGCAGCTGGGATGATTTGGTGAACTTTAGCGAGGACACTTTGCTCAGTTCCTCCATCCTGTCGTATTCAGAGGAAGAGGATGGCTCATCAGAACAGAGCAGTGAGTCAGCCTGCACCAGCGCTCTGTGTGTGTGTGTGTGTGTGTGTGTGTCTGCATGTGTGTGTAAATGAAGTTCGAAGTGGGTTTAACAAAGCAACCCCATCTGTGCGCCACGCTGAGAGGACTCTGTAATCACACACAATTCACACAAACTCACTCTGTCATTCTGTCACAATTCTGCAATTCACCAGTACAGTTCATATGAGCAAACTCTTCTCTTTAATAATACGAAGAATTCATTTAACGGCACCTCAAAGACACTGCAAAGGCTCAGGTTAATACGCACGAAACACATTATACTGTCTATGCTCTTATTATTCTGTTTATCTATCTAAGAGAAAATGATATGAACTGCAAAACTGCGAAAAAACGGGGAGAGGCAATCGTTAAACTGCAAAGCTTGGACGGTTCTATGAATCCCTCCTGACCGGCAGTGACTTTCTTTTCATTAGCGGACTGCTGAATATGAAGTCAGATGCATTATTCCCTTCATTCTTTGGATTTGGCTTCATCCGACATCTGAGCGCAGAGCCCGGCCACAGCCCTGCAGCTACACATGTGCAGCTGCTGTTCTTCTTCTGGGATGACGGGCTCGCTCCTCACTGCGGCTTTTACAACTAAAGAGCAAATGACCGAATAGAATTTAGTAAACATCATTATATTTAAGATTTTACTGAGACTTTTAAAAATAAGGTTTACAAGGTGCAAAAAGAAACGGCACACAGAAGGCACAAAAACAGACAATGATGCAAACAAACCAGTTAATGATAATAAATAAATAAATAAATAGAAGAAAAACAACTAAGAAATAAAATGAAGCTATAACCAGCTAAAGGAAGGCCAAACAATAAAAATGGGTTTAAAGAAGTGATTTAAAATGATACTGAGAATAAAATGAAGCTATAACCAGCTAAAGGAAGGCCAGCCAATAAAAATGGGTTTAAAGAAGTGATTTAAAAGATGATACTGATGGTACAGCCTTATTTCCTCAGGCAGGTCGTTCCAAAGCCCAAACTGAAAAGGCTCAGTCGCCTTTAGTCCGGAGTCTGGACTTAGGAACAGCCAACAGGGACCTGCATGAGGATCTAAGGCTGCACGAGGCTCATCTTGGCTTAAAGGTCTGAAATGTAACTTGGTACCAGACCTGAACGAGCTTTAAAAGTGATCAGGAAAATCTTAAAACTTAAAGGTCATTCCCTCACTGTTAATGCACCATCCAGAACAGTTGTGGTTAGAGTGACTTGATTTCCAACATCAGGAACTAGGACAGCCCCAGTTTGAGTTGGTTGGTAATACTAAAATGGTGAAAACAGTGCATAATTAAAGTAAAATGTTATGCACTCATAACATTCATGCATTCATGACTTATTCACCGCTTACATCAAATGAGAGACTTCAGTCAGTGCAACCGAGGACATTTTCTTTATGTTCTGGTTATTTCTAAGCACTTTTTTCTGTATTTTGGCTTAACAAATGTTCCTCTTTACTGTTGCTAGGATCAAACTGGTCCCACTGGTTTTATACAAATCTGCTGGGACAGGACAAGGGAGGCAAGGCTCAAAACTAGGACTGTTCTGGGTAAACGGGAATGTCCAGATCATTAGACAAATGAAAATAAACAACAACACCTTTATTTACATAATCGGAGGTTTAAATGGTCGCAGTTTTCAGTGTTGAAGGCAGGAGGTAGAGGTATTCCATAATAAAACTCAGTCTATCTTACTGTATTTTTGTATTTTCTACTTTTTCCCATTTCATAGTCTTAACCAATGTAAAACTATGATAAGTATTGACCACAGGTGCTACCCAAACTAAGTCAGAATTGTAAAAACATGAAAACCTGTCAGACTTTACACTTTAAAGACACTTTATAGGCCGTTCACACTTTGGTGGTGATTGCCCTGCAGAGCTCCATAACTCCAGTCAAATGAGGGGGTATTTTTAGCAGAATGGTTAGCGCGCTCACACTTACAGCAGTGTGCTAAGGCCTCGGACAGTGGACTCGGAGCAGACATGAAATATGAATGTGTCACTCCGCATGTAAAAATAGAGCTCTCAGACAAACTCAAGGGAAACACAAAGACATTTTTGTGCACTGCAGCAAAATGTTTTTTTATGGAGACAGCAGCAGCTTTTACACAACTCACTCTGCTCTGTGAGATGCTACGTTTGTGCTAGCAGCATACTTTTAATAGCATACAAGCTAAATGTCCCAAGTAATAATTAATAGTGTATAGTGTTCTTTGCGATCTTGACCAGCTTGTCAAAATACTACTTTAAGATCATAATTCATATTTATGTAGCCAGAGCTGTCCTTTGGCTGAGTGATAGAAACATGGCTGCCAATCTGCACTTTACAGTCCAATCACCACCAATCCGTCATTCACCCAAAAGTCGACGAAATGTCTTGTCTTGAGCGCACTAATCAGACTGATATGTCCATCAACTCCAATTGAGTTTGCATTGAAAAATTTTCACTACTTTCTCTGTAACTGCAGCAGTGAGTCATTTTGGTTTTAAAATGTTTGTATTTGCCCACTCTATATGATCCTGGGGTTTTTATATATTCGCTATTTACTCCATAAATACATTTTTATCCCTAACATGTAATGGACTCCAAATTTGTCTTTTTAACTGCCGGCCTCGGTGAGCTTCATTTGACTGGAGTTGAACGCTTTATCTCACTTCTTTGTGCAGTTTTTGACCTAAACATGTCAGGGTTCCTGCAGGTTTCTTCAAGTTAAATTCGAGTCTGTTTAAAACCTTTTTAAGACCATTTATATAAAAACTTATAAACCTATTTCACGGCATATTTCATAGACTTACAGCCGACGAAAAACAAAATTGTGTTCATTTATTTCTCAAACAAAAGAATATGGGGGATTAGAAAGACTCTGCAAGAAATGGGTAGCTCAGTAACGTAAAACCAAAGTTAAAAAACAGATTTTCTTTGATTTTAGGCTCTTCTGCTGAGCTTGTATGGAATATTGGGGCTGCGTTACATTCTCAATTATTGGTTCTGACCCTCATTGCTTAGGCTAAGTTACTTTTAACCAAATAAGGATGGTTGACAAATTAAACTTTTGAAGGGAAATTTGATACGGAGAAGTTACACACAGAGACCCAGATATAAAAATTCAAAAATCCAAGCCTGACTTTTTAAGGTATTATTTCTAAATTCAGTGCGTTTAAGACTTTTTAAGACACCGCGGGAACCCTGCATCATGTCTCTACACTCAGAAACTCTGTAACAGCCTGGATCGTTCACAAAAAGTGCCCCATTACAATAACAGTGTAGCTCCATCACGGCGTCTTTGTGGGCTGTGAGTCAGAGGAGGATTATCTGCCTTAATAAACCAGATCATAACATTATGGCGCAGTAGACTCAGTTGTAAAGGGACTGCCCAGGCTTAGAGTCCATGTGCGGCGGGGGAAGTCTATGTGGTGGAAGGAGGGGATCTGTGGGCTGGGGGCATTGGCGTGGGTTGGGTTTTCTTTTGCCAGCTCGGATGTAGTGTGGGGAATGGAGCAGAGAAACAGAAAGTGGCTCTGGGGTGTGAGCAATGGTGAGGACAGCTGTGCACAAACAGTATGGAAGATAACACAAACGCAAACTGCAAATTTCTCTGATCTGGCGAAGATTTTAAAACTTATGTCAGGTTTTTCCAGGTTTATTCTCTACTTACTAGTTCGGAGACTGTTTAATTCTAGTCTAGAGGTAGTTTATTTTAAGATAACTTGGATAAACAGATCATTTTACTACATTTAAGTCATTTTCTGATAGATTTAAGTGTTTATATCAAGCTTTTTTGCAATGCGGAGAAGAATGGGGCGAGATTTAGGGGAGTTTACATTTATTTATGTGATCTTCTAAGCTTTAAGCCATGTTATAATGTTAATTCATCAAAAACATACCCAGAGTTGTGTTTTGTTTCATTCATACATGTTTGAGTAATCCCACGTTGCCTTTTACTTTTTGTTCAGTCGAGATTAGTAATTCCAGGGATAATTTCAGACCTGGAATGGCCGACTTTTACTGAAAAAACCTAAAAGGAAGCTATTAACTTGAAAAGTATCACTTCATGACATCCCAACGTGGAACAGACCATTGAGCTTTGGAGAATAAAAAGGTCCCTCAAACACGTGTGAATGAAACAAAATGCAAATCTGGGTATATTTTTGACCACAGCATTCTAACACGGCTTAATAATAGTGATAGTAATAGGAGTAATAGGATCTTGAATGAAATCTGACAGCTTTTATAATGTTGGACTGTGATTGAACTCAAGGCCGTGGCTCTTAATTTGACTTAATTTCACTAAAATGAGAAGCACTTTGGCGTTTTCATTATGTAAAAGTAGCTCCATAGATTAAACCAGTAAAACTGTATTTCTCTTCCAATTCTTCTTCCTCTCATCTGTCAATCACAGCCTGTTACCTTTGCTAATGCACTCTGTCTCTCTCCATCCCTTTTTATCGAATTACTGCTACAGCTACAAACCTAATCCGCCGCCTCTCCATCGCAGCAGCAGAACCATCAGCCTCCTCACGCTCTCCATCTTCTCTTCTCCACCACAAAACCGGCATTTTCTCACATCGCCGACATCTCTTCCTGCTGTAGTCTGAACTCCAGCCATAATCTGTATATAGAAATGGACATAGCTAACCCGCTAGCTGGCACGTTCCAAACAGGAAGTGAGCATGGGGGCACTTCTGACTCCATCGACTTCTACATACTGAGAAAACAGCATCCCATTTTGGTCTTAAAATATTTGTTCACAGCAAAAACTGGAGGGTTAAAATTGTTGTTGAGTTGTTTTTTAACACAACTGGTAGATAGAGGCTTGCACATCCAACAAAAATTGCATAATGGGTCTAAAAACTGTGCAAAATAATAAAGAGATGCGCACTGGAAGCCAAGCCCTTCTTCAGCCATGAAAGGTTCAGTTTCACACCTGTTATATAGACCCAGGTCTGGTCAAATGATCCAGCATGTGATCAGTCCCATTCAAAGAGGATTTTTTTTTAATTACAAGTATTGGATGGAATCTTTAGTACAAAACAGGTGTCCACTCTGTTTTAAAGTGATAGAATGCTTTACCACAGCCACTAGAACAAAAAAACAAAAAAATGTATATTGTTGTACACATTGTTTTTAACACAAAACATGTTATTTTAACCATTTGAAAATTAAATGAGGGTTGGGGTTATTTGCCAGACTTGATTCAACTTCCACGAGTGTTAATTTGGCACCTCCCACCCACCACTTTAAACTCCGGCCAGAGAAGACCAGTTTGAACCAGTTTTGTGCATAATTTCATCTTAAATGAACTAAAATAAAGTTTAAAAATTGAAAAAATCAAAACTTTAACTCTTAATTTCGGGCTTAAACATGAACTTTGCTCCAGTGTTAAATTAACTCTAATTGGACTCATGTAAACCCTGAGAAAATGTTCAAATTGATTCAGTTTTAACACTCCATTTTTTGCTGAGTAGTAACCCGTTGTACATGATCCTGGTGTTTTTATTTAGCTATTTTGTCCATGAATTAATTCTATTCCTAATATGAAACTTGGCTCCAAATTCGCTCCTATAACTGCTCGCCGAGTGAGCTTCATTTGACTGGAGCAGATCACTGTGGGTGACGTCACAATCCATGTTTTTATACAGACTATGATTCCAAACTTTATCCATCATCATCCATCTACATCATTCTTCTGTCTGTTTTAGTCTCGGCAGGGAAATGTAGTTTGGGGATTGTTTTTGGTGGTTCCAGATTGTCCGTAAACGTGATGTCCTTTGCAAGCCCCGCCGTTAAAAGTCCCAATTTGAAGCAGAGGTGGAGATTTGTTGGAATGCTTTACTGCCCTCCATTTTCAACTGTTTATAATATTCTTTCTGTGTCTGCATATTTTCTCTGTGCACATTACTCATCAGAATAAAAAAAGGAACTATGAAAACCCCGACCAACTGTCCTTTGACAACAAGCGAGGACCCAAGGTATATTTGCATGGTCAATGCACGCCGCCCACCAACTTTCCAAACAGTAGCAACTCTAGTGACTCAGCCCAAAGCAGTCACCAGCCGAACCCAGAACTATCCCTCTCTTGGTAGCACGTCTTTTTTATTTTCACTTTGAGACATCTCCCTATGATTTGAACAAAGAATGTTATGAAAGGTTTTAATTTTTGGCCATTTTTATGAGTCAAAGAGAACCGATTGAACGCGCCCCCCCGCTTTTATCATTGCCATCTTCTCCTTCAATAAAGGAATGCATGTATTCAGAACACGCACTCACTCTCCAAGAACCTAAAGAGTTTGCAAGTGGAGAACCGGTAGTGTGGGACCAAACCGACTCCCGGATGCTACTTCCTCCCGTTTCGTAGCACCTCCCTGATTTTCAGCAGTTTTTTCTGTTGGGGTAAAAACGACCCCGCCAACCCCCTTCACTTGTTTTTAGTTACTGGTTGCATTGACCTTATTCTACCCTTTCTACCTTACCTAACACATGCACGTCCTTCTTTGGAGCCTTGATAACCCTCAGTTTGCATGCCGAAACAAATGCAAAACCTTTAATTTTTTACCCCTTCAAGCTTTTAATTTTTATTTTTTTTAATTCAGCCGGTTCCCCCCCTTCTGGATCGCTTTTCCTTTTGACCTCTGTCTCTCGTTCTCAAATGAAATGGTCCGAGCTCAGAAGGGAGCAGGTAACCTCGGTGGTGGAGGGACGGGGGGAGGTAGCTGGCTTGACCTTTGTTCTGCCCCCGATCACAGGCAGAGAAAGTCCTCCAGTTCAGCCAGGAGACTAACTTAACTGCCCTGCTGCTGGAGGCCAAAGAGTTGGAGGCCCGGGTCATCATCTTATCGGCCAGGTAAGAAACAAGTCCATTTATTGATGTTATTTTAAAATGTACGTAATGTATGTAAGTGCATTGTGTAACTTTTTTGGTGGAGCGTTCGTCAGATGCTTTTCTCCGAGAAGATGTTATCAGTTTGTCTGGAATGTTTCACAGTATGGCATTAAACCTTTCTACCTTCATGGAGACCAAACCAGACCAAGTTACAGGTGTTTCTGAGCTATAAAACCACCTGTAATTGACTGAATGTGAGGTAAAGCTTTTTAAAGTCATACTGTGGAACATTCCAGGCAGAGCAATGACATTTCCATGGAGAAAAGTATTTGATTGACCTTCCAATAAACAAAGTTACACAAGGCACCTTTAACAACCTAATCTGGATTGCAATAGTAATTCAAATGAGTAAATATGAGTACTTTTTTAATTATTATTTTGTTTTATTTTAATTATTGTGCAGCCATGTTTTCAGTGTTATTATAAATTCCAAGACGTTATCCTATTTTTGTTTGTGTTTTCTGTTTTCTCAGAAGGTATAAAACCCTTTCCTTAAAAATGTAATTCAGTTAATTCAACAATATTCAGTGTCCACAGGTTGTATCATCATTTGGGGAGTTCCTCAGGGGTCAGTCATAGCTCCGTTACTTTTCTATATTTATTTTTTTCTTTAGACATTTTTGACTTAGACTTAGACTTAGATTAGACTTTTTTTTTTGTTTAAAAGATACAATATTTTGTTTTAAATTGTTAATCGCTATGGCAACAGTCATAAATTATCATAATTTTGAAATGGATTGGACCTTCCATGATGCAGAGTATTTTCAAGGCAACTTTATTTATTTTTTAATTCATAAGAAACGTTTTTGTATGGTATTGTAGTTGCCCATACATGTTAGGAGGTGATCAAAGTCTTAGACGTGGTATGAAATTTCACATTTTGGGCGATCTAAAGGTCCTAGAGAAGATTCTTCCTCTGGTTTAATCCATGCAACTCAAAATTTTAATTATAATTAGAAAATGAGGTGGGATTAAATGAATTCTACTTCTTCCCACTCCTTACTGGACATTTAAACTTACAGTTCTGTGTGAAATGAAATCTGTTTTTATAGTTTGCATGTTTAAAATAAATTTTTCTTGCACAGTGTCCCTACAAAGCCATAAATGCCCCTGTCTGAGTCCATGCAAAGCTGACAGCCGCTCTCTGTTAGCTGTAAACAATGATAAAGAATGTCAAAAGAGGTGTAAAGAGCTCAGTGCTAGAAATAGTCTCTCCAGGTTTTTCTATGCAGATAAAAGTGTGGTGTTTTATACATAATAAGACCGTGTGGAAGCCATTACAGCTGTGGACGGAGCATGCATTTTTCAGGTCAAGTGCACTTCTCTTATGTATGTACTCTGCAGGACCAGTTCAAATGGATTCAATAATAAATGAGAGCACTGCAGAGGGCTGGTTCAAAACATCAGGAAATGGTGCTGCACAAGACCTGCATACTTTAACAGATGCAGACAACAGAGAAAGCTCTTACATGGGGCTTTCTTCTCTGATTATAGGACAATTAACATCTTCCTTACATGTCTTAAACTTTTTTTATATTAATTTATAGAGAGAAAGGTTATCAAAAGTGTCAGAAATCAGATACTAATCTATACTAAAACTAATGGCAAATCCCATTTATATAAAAAAGAATGATTTTGAGCTGTATCAGAACAAGTGTAAGAGCACATAGACTAGTACACACCCAGTGTCTAGCTCATTGACTGAAATCTGGGGGTTTTATATAGGAAGAGGGTCCAATTCTGGGTTTCTAAAACCCTGGGACCCCGGACAACCCCTTTGTCCCTCTGTCTTCTGCCCTAATTAACCATGATGGAGCCTACCTGGACCACTAAGGGGGTAGATATAAGACCACATGTGAATAGAAAGAAAGTACAATTTAATGTTGAAAATCACATTCTATTGTCAAAGGAAATTTTCTGTATTTTCTTGTCTCTCATGTTATTGGAATCAGTATCAAATATTAAGTCAATTCCTTAGTATCAAATCAAGTTTGAAATGTTAGTATCATGCAAAGTTATACAGTGTCTTAGAGCATCTGTCATGAAAGCAAAAAAACATAAATTACTTCACAGTATATCAAAACCTTTCAAATTAACATTTTAATTGTTATTCATGATGAAAATGACCAATTGGAATAACAAAATAGTCCTTGTTAATAATTGTTAATAATAATAGTTGTTCTCACCTTCAGAGCAGATCACAGCAGATAATAATAGTTAATTAGTTAGTTAATTAGTTAATAACTGATAATAGTTTCAACTGTTCCCAGAGACTTGCTTTGGATGAGACTTTGATGTTATTTTTAGAAAACATTATACTTGAAAATGTATGAACGGCAACAATAGTTCTATTTTAGCCTTAAAGATCTGGTTTTAATGATCAAAAAAGAGCTTGCATCTACTGAATTAACCATTATAGAAACATAAAAAGATGTTAAATTATAGCAGTTGTGGCAAACACTTATACTTCGGTGTCTAATAAATTTGTTAAGCACTGTATCTTAAAGGTGCACTGCGTAACTTTTCTGCTGGAGGGTCCATCAAGTGCTTTTCTCCATGGAGATGTTACTCTATTCTCATGGAGCCCAAACAAGTTACAGGTCAGATCTGAGGAGAGGCGACCCCGCTCACCGTGAGAATGCCTGTTTTTGTTGTATTTTGGAGCTATAAAGCCACGTGTAATTGAATAAATGTAAAAAAGAGTTACTTAATGTCACACTGTGGAACATTCCAGGCAGAGCAATGACATATTTATAGAAACAAGCAGATGACGGACCCCCCAAACCAAAAAGTTACACATTAAAGCACACTGTATATAAACTGGCCTTATAGAACATACTGTACAGAAGCCAGCGTATCCCTCCCTGTCCTCTGGCTGTGTCCGGCTGTCATTGTGAAGTTGCCACGCCATTTGGGAAATCTGTTGTGTGCATTTAGAGCGTGGCCTTGAGGGATTCCCATTAGGAGACGTTGGCGGTCAGAGCACCCATGGGACCCGTCCACATCGAGCTCCGTGACTGCAGAATGAACCAATAATGTACATCCCCTTTTGAGTGCACGTAATTCTAATAAGAGCCTCTTCACTGCTTTAATGTGGCGCAAATAGTCCGTTTCTATAGGGACCGGCTCATCTGGGAATTCTGTGGAGGACGGCGCTCTTCCAAGGACACGCACGAGCATTGCCGTATATGTCGCCTACGTGTATTTCAAAGGTGCATTGTGTAACTTTTTCCGTCAAACGCTTTTTTCCACATAGATGTTATCGCTTTGTCTGAAATGTCCCACAGTATGGCATTAAACCTCTCTATCTTCATGGGGACCAAACCAGATGACGTTACAGGTCAGATCTGCGGAGAGGCGACCGTGCTTACAGTCAGAATCCCTGTTTTTCTAGGTATATTTTTTTAGCTTTTAAACGCTCATAATTTAATACTTTTAAGCCGGAGCTGTTTAATGTCACACTGTGGAACATTCCAGGCTTAGGAATGGCATATCCATAGAAACAAGCAGGTGACGGACCCAAAAAAGTTACACAGTGCATCTTTAAATGTACATAGGCTCCAAATCACCTTTTATTCTTATATAACTACAATATTTTCATTTTAATCCTTGTTTGGAGACGTTCTTTAGGCCCAAATACACAACTGGAAAACTGAATCAACTCAACGTCTACTCTTGTTAGGGAATAAATTGCTTAAAAATGGCGTTAAAGGTCCTAGTAAAGTAAGTACAATTTCTTTAAAAAGTAGCTGCTCTGCATACAAACTCCTGATCAAATCGAATGTATAATTTACTTGAGATAAATATTTCACTCGATTTTTTTTCCTGTACATAGTAATAAGGATTTCCCTCCGAGAGCACCGATTGTGATGTTGTATTTATGATCTGAAAAAGTCGTATGTGAAGTGACTCCTGAGTGACCCGTGTTGTTTTGCAGTGAGGAGGACGCTGCTGCCGTGTACAAAGCCGCTCGCTTCCTCAACATGACGGGCTCGGGGTACGTGTGGCTGGTGGGGGAGCGCGAGATGTCCGGAAAAGCCCTGACCGAGGCCCCTGACGGTAGGTTCACAAAGAGCCCATTTTACGCTGTTCTCCGGTCTTGGTTTTTATGTCGTCTCCTCATCCCAACAAAACCGGAGTTGTGTTTTATTTCATTCGCACATGTTCGGGATTCGTAACCGAAACAGCCATACTTTTATTCAATTAGAGGTGGGTTTATAGCTCAAAAATACCTAGAAAAACAGGCATTCTGACCTGTAGCTTTCATCACCATGCAGATAAAAAGGTTTAAATCATTAGAAAAGAAGCTACCGTAAACTCCGGACTATTGAGAACACTTGAATATAGCTGCATCAACTAAATTTTGACAAAATTTTAAAACTGTACGTATATAAGCCGCACCTGAATATAAGTCCACGTCTTCAAGAACGTATTCAAGTTTGCTTCGTCTGCTTTTATCGCCTCTGAAAGTGAAAGCCGTCCCCTCCGTCTCACCATCGACTCACTGATGCAGAGTTTACAGCAGCAGCTCTACGTCCTTCTTCAGATCAGTCGCCTTTAACTTAAAAGCTGCACCATCTGCGTTTCTTGGTGTGTTTTTCATGAGTATTGTGTGTGCCTGAAGCGCAAAATAACTGTTCAAAGCCCAATCAAACGAGCGTCTTCCTCTGCACATCCCCCGTCTCTCCCCGTCTCTACTGCACATGTCTCCTGCACAAAGAGACTCTGTCGGGTCTTGGATCTCGTCGGAGTCTTGTAGGATTTCAGCAGATTTCAGACTCTCCCGGGGGCAGGTTATGGATCAGGTCTGAGTGGACGTTTGGCGACTGAAGTTTGAGACATTTCTTCTCGTCGTTTACGCCTCAGCTGCATTTAACGCACACGGGTAAGACGTGTCCCCCTAACTAATGTTCATTTAGCCTCATCACTTATTTTATCACACAGGGATAAACTGTTTTAGCGCTGACGCCGTCGCTCGCTAATGCTGCAACTTCATTTAACCCTAGATCCACCGCGGCGTTTTCTGCACTCAGACTGCATCGCCTGTGCTGACAAACAAATAATCCGTCCATATATTCACCGCAGGGTTCAAAGTGCGAGAAAAAAATAGCGGCTCATAGTCCGGAAATTACAGTAATTACATATTATCAATTTATAAAGAATTTAAAATTACCAACCTGAATCAATTCATTACACGTATGTCTTGCAATCTCTGTGTATATTGTTCATCTGTTTGCATGTATGTTTTAAAAATGTGTATGTAAATGTAATGAAACAGGAGTGTTTTTAAACTCCGTGCACCTTCACTAGAATCATTTGAATGATTTCAGCCCTGGAATTGCCAAACTTGAACAAAAGGTTAAAGATCGCTGTTAATTTGAAACTTTCGGAGATGTTTTTGAGGAGGTAACAACATTATAACATGGCGTAGAGTCTGTTTTGCATAATAAAGGACGTTTAAATGTTTCAGTGCAGTGCTTTCTAACGCTGTCTTCAACCTTTTTCTCCTAGTGAGCTCCCTTTACAAAGAGAAAATGCCAAAGAGCGACTAATTAAAGCTGTCACAAGAAAGTGAGCACAGGAAAGCCCCAGATGGGGAACAGTTAGATACCTATAAAACACAAACCTTTATCCTTATTAGCGCACAAAGTTGCATCAAAATGATCCGTTTACCATGACATTCATGGTAATCGTTCATTAAATTTGAGTCATTCAGCACAACATGTATAATTCAGAAATCCTTTGGCGAGCTGCTTGGAAGGAGGCAGAGAGTTACTGGTAGCTAAATCTCTGCTGTAAGAGAATCTTTTTCAGGAAAATCTGCGCCTAATCTTATTTTGCATATTCAGTGCAGATAGGCAGGCCTTGATATAAGAACTGTATTTTATTTGCTTCTTTTAAAAATAATAATAAAGAAACGGCACTGTATTTTTCTCAGTGGTTCATATATCTGGACTCATAGTGAAATTAAACAGGTATACTACATAATTTACTATTAATTAAGATTAGGTATACTATAATTTTTTGAAACTATGCCATAAATAGGAGTGGGTTAACATAAGTTTTTCTTCTTTTCGCTCCTTTTTGAGAAATGTGCTTTACTGTGTTTGTAGTATGTTTCGAGCTTGGCACAAACTTGAAATAAAACAAATCAGTCAATACTGTTGACAATAGAGATTTTTAATGAGACTACTGCATGTAAAGAGGGTCACTATATTACTCAGACTTGCTATATTACTCAGACATGCATGGATGACGTCTAAAACCACTTCAGGCATGCTTTTGATGAGGGAAAAAAGGGATAAGCATAGGCATAGGCATAAGGGATAGTTTGGGTTTTTTGACATGAATTTGTATGACAATCCCCGTTAGCAGTGTGGTGCATAAACACTGACTAACCCCTGACAGTCCCGTGAGCAGAGTTCTTGCCCGGGTTTTGGTGCTGACAAAAGTAGTACGGCAAGTTGTCTAGGGTGGTGAAAATTAAAGCATTTAGTTTTTCTTCTTCAAAACAATATGTGTTCAAAAGAGTGAACACATCACAGAACCGTTGTAGCCATAATTGCTTACCGCTATTTTCTCTGCATTCATAACACTGCACTGTCCGAGAATGACACCGATAACGTACACAAGCTTATATACTTATTTCTCTCTCGCGTTGCACCGTCATCAGTCTTAGCACTTAAACACTGCCAAACAACTGAAAAAAGTGTAGGATTTGTGCACGGCTCTCAGCTTGCAGTAGCGCAGTGATACGAAAAGAGAGAAAATAGCACCAAGCGATTATGAGGTCTTTCGTCAGCACCAAAACCGGGCAAGAACTCGGCTCACAGGGCTGTCGGTGGTAAGTCAGTGTTTATGCACCACACTGATGACAGGGATGACGTACAGATTCATGTGAAAAAACCCGAATTATGCCTTTAAAGTATATCACTATGCTTTGGCTCCCCGTGTGTTTAGCTTTGCCTTTGATTGTCACCAGCGTTTGTATGTAGACCGGCACCAATGGGGATTGTGCAAGTATCTGACACACAAAGTCCTCTGGTTCTCTGGGGACAGGCTGTCAGTGCACAGGGCACTTCCATAGAGCTGCTCAAACATACTGTGGGTGGAGGATGAAAGAGCATCACACTTCAAGGACTCCCCCCACAGGCTGTGTAGATTCGAGTCTACGCTGGGTTCAAGCTGTGCCTTTGAGGACCGGCGGTTTAAAGGGCACAAGTGACATAAGGGTAACTTTAAAGAAGAGGCAAAAATGCTCAGGTATTTTCTTAAACAAATGACTTTTTAATGCTCTATTTCAGGGGTCTCCAATCTTTTTCTCCTGGTGAACTACCTTTACAAAAAGAAAATGCCAAAGAGCTACTAAATGAGCATCGCAAATCCTTAGATGAGGCATAGTTAGATATTAGAAAACACAAACCTTTATCCTTTTATTAGTGCACAACGTTAGCACCAAATACGTTTACAATGGCAGTTCATCAAATTTGGGTCATTCAGCACAATATGTATAATTCAGAAATCCTTTGGCTTCGTTCCTCAACATTCTTTTGCAGTAGACTTAACGAACAAATCTTATGCATTATTTGTACTCTCACTGGCATTTAAATGTACTAAAAAGTGCTCAAAAGGGTGCAGGTGCATCAGATAGTTTCAATTTAAACTACAAACAGCAATTCCTACCCAGAAATCTACATGCAAAACAATAGAACATAAAAGAAAAAAACGAATTCTACAGGTCCTTGTATTTTTCTCTCTATCTATGACATAACTATGAACCTCTGTATTTATATTTGTGACAATAAACTTTCTTTGACACAAAATAATCTGGTATACAGATAAAAAAATGACATTAAATCATTTCACAGCCCAGTAATTTTGGCAATTCTCAAAATAACTTCAAATTTTCACAGAATTTATAGAAAACAGATCAAGATTTCCAATTTGTTGTTTTATTTTTGTTCTGTTTTCAGGTTGATTTGTCTACTCCCAAAAAGAATTCATTTTGCATCTTGGAATGTGCTCAAACACAGTCACCCGAGACTGTGCAACTTTCAAAGCAAAATTTGGACAAACTCCACGAACTGGCAAACAAATCTGGATTTGGTACCACAAATTTAAAGAAGAAGGATGTTTGTGAAAGAATCAGTGAGATCAACATCAACATCAGAAGAGAAGTTCAAGCAAGTTCATGAAAAACTCTTGCAAAGCCCCAAGAAGTGTGTAAGGAAAAGAAGTTTGAAAACCCAGATTCCTCAAATTATGTTTTGGCAAATCCTGAGGAAACGACTGGAAATGAAACCGTCAACAGCTCGTTCAGGCTTTAAAAGAAAAATCAAGAATTCTGTGTTGACATTCTCCAGAAATTTGTTTGCCAGTTGGTGAAGTTTTTCCAAATTTTGCATTGAAGGCTGCACAGTCTTGGGTGTCCGAGCAGATTCCAAGACGCAAAATGACTTCTCTTTGGAATGAACAGCATGGCTAAACCTGAAAACAGAACAAGAATAAAACTTTAAATGTAAAATCTTGATCTGTTTCTATACTTTCTGTGGAAATTTGAGGATATTTCAACAAGAATTGCTAGAATTATTGGATTGCAAAATGACCAAAAGTTCCCCCTCATGTCTCTCAGTCTTCACATTGCCTGTAGTTCCCTCTCAGCCCCGTTATCTCCGGTGGTTGATGCGTGGTTGTGTTCTTGGCGGTAGGTCTGATTGGTTCCCTCTCGGCGCCGTTATCTCTGATGGTTGACGCGTGGTTGTGCTCTTCCTGGTAGGTCTGATCGGGCTTCAGCTCATCAACGGGAAGAACGAGTCTGCTCACATTAACGACGCTGTGGCGGTGGTGGCTCAGTCCATCCAGGAGCTGTTTGAGAAGGAGAACATCACAGAGCCCCCCAGAGGATGTGTGGGCAACACCAACATCTGGAAAACAGGGCCACTCTTCAAAAGGTACATACAGTGCGAAGAAGATTGGCCAAAATTTAAGGAATAAACACTAAATGGCTTAAAATAGTGAGATCATTTACTTAAATTACCTCTAGACCAGAACTAATCCATTTCAGAACTAGTAAGTAGATAATAAAACTGAAAACAAGATGAATAACTTGGTATAAATTTTAAAATCTTGGTCAGATCAGAGAAGTTTGCATAGATACAGTACATATGTCAGATAGCAAAATCTCTCTTCTCATCCAAAACCCTTATAATAATGCATATGATGGTCAAATTCCTGAACTTTCTCCTCAGAGTCCTGATGTCGTCCAAATACCCCGAGGGCATGACGGGGCGAGTGGAGTTCAATGACGACGGAGACAGGAAGTACGCCCACTACAGCATCCTCAACTACCAGAAGAGCCGCCTCATCCAAGTGGGCATCTACAACGGCACACAGGTACAAACATCTCTTATTACGTCTTTTCATCGTCAAACTGTATGACTTATTTTGTGATGCAGGCAATAACACAACTCAGTTTCGCTTAAAGAGTCCATATTTTAGTGTTTTCTCATACAAGCATTTCATTCACACATGTTTAAGACACAAACCCTTCATATTTATAACAGAAAACACTCTCTTACACCAGAGCTAATCCTAACGATGCCGGTTCCTGCACCAATTACACTTATTACATTCAGACCATTTAAGTGACCCCATGATGCGTCATCGACAGAAGGTGCGGATTTGCCGCCAAATAAAAAAAAGCGGATGTCACAGCGAGGAAAACGGATCGCATCATCAACTACCAGCGAGCATTTGTGTTCATGCAAATCATTATTTATCTGCGCCGAGTTCTGCTACAACATCTGCTGTGGAGAAGGCAGCAGCGACGGCGAATCCAAAGATGTAACCTAAGAGGCGAACACGGATATGGCAAATATTTGGTCCTCCTCTGACCACTGCAGAGTCTTTTTACCACTTATTTTCTTCACCATGTTCCACACACACGTTTTCTCTGTTTATTTTACCATGTGTGACCTGGATGACCCTACTGATGTCTATTGTGTTGTCACGGTTCGCTTTGAAAAACAACTTTTCTTTTTCTGAATGTTCTGATTTTTAGTGTGAACTCGTTAGTCAGGTCAGATTACGCCTTAACTAGAATCATTTGGATAAATTCAGTCCTAGCCTACTGAACAAAAGGTAAATGTTATAGCTGTTAATTTGAAAGCTTCATGACATCACAAGTTGGAACAGAGCATTTTGAGCTTTGGAGATGTGGACAGACTAATAATAAAGTATTACTCAAACATGTAAATGAAACAAAAAACAACTCCAGGTCTGGTTTTGAGGAGTTGTAACATGACTAAAAGACTTTAATGTTGGTCACAGAAGTGAGCAGAGTCGCCAAAATGAGTTTACGAGACCTGCTAGAACCACACGCTTTGACAAAACTTTACAAAGACGAGCGAATGTGGTGCTGTATCCTGTTTCCCCGATTTCAGAGGGCGTGATTGACAGGTGGATTAACCGATCAGAAAGACGCATGCTCCGTTTGCGTCAGAAACAAACTTGGCGATTTACACAAAAAGGAGGAAAAACAACATAAAGGATTGAGACGCATGATATAAATGAACTGCTGGGCCTGGATTGTCTCAAATGAGGGCGATTTTTCACACTCTCTGGTCCATTCTCTTCTAGATTCAAACAGAATCTAAAAGGAACTGACTGCTCATGGAAAAGAAATTGCAGTTTAGGCATAAAATGTATTTAAAGTATGCAGTATATAACTTTATGGAGGTGGCACGTGTCATATTTCCATGGAAACAAAAAGTTAAAACCATACTTCGGAACATTGTCCAAGGCGATAAAGAGCCAAAAGAACAACATTTCCATGGAAACGATGGAGGAGACCATCCTCCAGGCCAAATAAGAGTCAGGTTTGTGGAGATGCAAGCCTGCTCACAGTAAGGACATGTTTTTTTTTTCACAACCTTTTTATATTTGTCTATTTTTAGCTCAAAAGTTGCAACCTGTGGCTTTAAACCTGCTTGTCTCCATGGAGATATTACCGCTCTGGAATGTTCCACTGTATAACTTTAAATATATCAATTTTTCTATTGCTCAAAAATGCATTAATCCCTTCTGTGAATAGGAGCGACTCTCCACAGATCTGATTTGTAATGTAGCTTCCTTGTAATATGTTGGTTTAATCTATACTGTGGAACATTTTTAGGCCAAGCAATAACATTTCCATGGAGACAAGCAGGTAGCAGAACCTCCACCAAAAAACGCACGAGAAAACGTAAAATAATTTGCTATTTTGATGTGTATTTGATTATATTAAGTGTAAAAAAGGAGGCAAAAGACTAAAGGATGATTTCCAAGAGCATTAGAGGTTCCTTGCGGTGTCCTTCTCCTTGTGTCCAGCCTAGTTTTCTATCTTTAGTTGACCTTGCGTGGGGCCGTCTCTCCTTCCTCTGAACCAGTCCCTGTGCTGCCGTCCTGCTCTCGGTGCCCCTCTCGTACTTTCTCTGGGCTGAATCTGCCATTTAGACTCACACTTATTCATTTATGGCATATACTTTCGCCGTATAAAAACCTGCGCATGAATCATGAGGCGCGCTCTCATCAGATCAAATATGAATCACGGCGAATTGAGTGGAAAGTTGGAAAAGTCAGAGCTAAATGTTGTGTGGAGAAGGTCTGACTAATACATGACATTATGAGAAGGCTCCAGCCAAGTTTGTTGTACAGTATATTGAGGGATGATTCAATTGGCTGTGAGGAAAAGAACGATTATGATGTGGTACGGGCCCCTGCTGTTCAAAAACAGCAACACTGGTCTGCTTGAACTCGATCACACTGCGGACTCTAGCCAAGCTTCCCATAAAACACCTCTTCACCTGCTCATCCAGCACCACCTGATCTCCATGCGGGACAGACCCTATAAGAGCAGCACATTTTTATGTAGATTTTTTTCCAGGTCAGACTCCCATATGCTCCAGGAAAATCAAAGTTTGCAGAGTCGTGTTTCATTGCTTTTTTCGCTCAAAATTAAAGCTTACTGAGTTTAAATTATTGACACGTCTTTGGTTTGTGCTTGATTTTTGCGTATTTTAGAGCTCTGGGTGCTGTTTTAATCAATCGTTCTCTGGGACTTTGTCAGACCTAAAAAAAAAACTGATTTGGAAGTCTAGGTACAAGCAAAATAGTGACAAAAGATTCTTATAATGGTTTTGATTATAAATTAAAGCATTCTTGTTGTAGTGAAGTAATGTGGTGAACTATTGGCTAAATACTGGTCCAGTAATCTGATGTAATGCTAATCCGGTTGAGGTAGATTACGTCGCCTTCTGGTTCATCATCGAAACAAAAGCGTAATCTGGCCTTGGCACTTTTCTTCTTCTTTCTTCTTCTCGTGATGGTCCGTCTGGTATTTCAGCACAGAACCAAACCCGTGGGTTGGTGTCCTCTGGCTTTGATGGTTCCATTTTGGGGCTGGTGTTAGGAGACTGTTGTTTGCTAGTCCTGCTGCAGCTTTTCTTTTCAGGAATTTGTGTCTTTGCAATGACACTTACAACTGTAATGTACAAAATCCATCTTTGGGAGCGTTGCCAGGACCCTGTTCATTCTCCAACAGGCAGATGGAAGGAGTCTCAGGCTTATTCTTTGTTCTTGGGTTCTGGTTTGCTCTGAACACTGGACAACAGACAAATATTTTCTGTTCTGGTCTCACGATCTCAGAATACACCTGGTGGTCTCTGTTCTTTTGGTAATTCAGAAAGACTTTGGGGCTGGCTTCTCTCCCTATGTGTGGTGGTCACCTGCCTGCCTTGGAACACACCTGGGTGGTTTCCTTTTCTTTCTTTTGGTGGCTCTGAAGAAACATCTCAATAACCTCCGGCGTTGGTGCTGGCGGCTGAACATTTGGTGACTCAGAAATTTGTTTTTGGAAGCTGGTTTTCTTGCCTGTTTTCAATTGTCATGGAGTCACCTGCCTTTCTTGGAAGACGTCTCGTGGTCTTTGTTCTTTTGGTGGGTTCTGAGGATACACCTAAACTGGCTCAAGGATTTCCCACCAGTTTTGTCCAACATTTAGAACCTCAGCAGCCTGACTGTCTGGATTGTCCTGTTTTTTCAGTTCTCTTAAACCAGGAATTTTCTTTAGGTACAGGAACCAGCACAAACTTGGGCTTTTTTATCTCCTGTGAAGCTTCAGTTTGTGCCTTGTTGCGTTTTGGTCTATCTGATCGAGGTCCACAGCCACTCTTTTTAACTATTTTTTCCCCAGTTTTTTGGAGCTTGAGCTGTCTTCCTGTTGGTTTTGCTTGGACAACTCGGCCTGCCATCATTCTCTTTGTTTCAGGTTTGGTAGAAATGTCAACTTTTTGAATATCGTCATTTTTTATTTCTTAGTTTAGGGCCCAGTTCAGTGATGGGATGAACAGAAGGTCTATGAGTGAGCCTAGAACAGAGTAATCCAGAACAGCCCTGCCACAGAGTCATGTGACCCTCCAAACGCGCTCTGATTGGCTCAACGTTAAAAGCATAGATAATGATTATTTGCTGTGTTGCAGATAATAATGAGACTACACAAACAGACATGTGGTACAGTATGATGTAGCAGCAGCAGCGAGTGGTGAGGGTTACATCACTGGGCTCAGACAGGGAGGTGTGTGGAGTGTGGAGCGATAAATACAGCTGGCCCCGTGTCTGTGCTCAGAGAAAGCAGCCGACCAAACCAGACACACAGTTTGTTCAAGCTGAGGTCAGCAAAAGGCCAATCCAATCCCACTGGACCTCTTCTAAAAGCGTCTCTCTGTTAGCTTTACTGCCAATTGCCCAATTCTGGATGCCCCGCTCGCTTACACTTGTAGCCTTGAACGCAAAAGACTCGCAACCCAAGGATTTTCCAGCAAAATGAAATCAGATCGAGTGTCTAAACGCCCTCTGCTGGTCATGTCTGGGAGTGGAGCATTTTGAAACGTCAGATAATTTAGGCGTTAACATATATAATCATTTAAAGTGGAGCTAAGCAGTAAATCAACTCTTGCTACTAAACTGCATATATGGTTTTAGACTTGGACTTGCAAACTTTATTGATCCACAAGGGAAATTATTTGGACGCAGTAGCTCACACATCACAATTTATTATAATAACATAATAAGAGGAACAAAATATAAATGGTAAAATAGATTCTAAACCAAAAAGATTTTAGTTTAGTTTTTGTAAGGTTGTAAAGTTTTGGTGTTGTCTTCTGTTTCAAGTTCATTTTTGGCAGCTTTAGTACAAACAAGGTAAATGTGCAGCTTTGTGTTCAAAAGCGAAAAGCGTGTGTGCTGATTCCAGTGGTTTCTGCATTTTCAAGTACTACGTGACATCACACAGCACTGCCCTGCTTACAGCCAGATGTTTCTAATATAATGTTTCTAATGGCTGCTGGGGCGGAGTTTGAAGTGTGGATACCTCTTAGACCAATCACACTTGGTCTCTTCCCCCTTCACGCTTTCCCTTCACCCTTTAGTCCTCCACGTACTGCCCAGTTTAGTCTCACTTTAAGCATGAGTGAATAATGGGCACGTTTTCATTATGTTTTTTAATTCTGAATGAAATATTTCTGAATTAAAATATTCTTCGTCAAGTTGGAAATAATAATTCCGAATTGAGGTTTATATGGAAAACACATTAAATCTCCTTTATTTAATCCTCTCTTCGTCTGGGGTTGTGGAAGGGTTCTGATTGGACAGCAGGGGGCACACCAACGTAAAGAAAACCCACACTTCAGCTGCGCGGCTTTTCCTTCCGTCAACTCCGTTTGACACTCCATGGACACAAACGCGATCCAAACTTTTTCCACAGTGGTTCCGATGATGATTCCACAGCAGCTGGAGAATTCTATCCTCACGCTTTACATCTGTGAGCTGAGGAGGAGGAGGAAGAGAGTCGGAGAAGGAGGAAGAAGACGAACCGAGTGGACGGACGCGCTACCTCGGCCCACTCCCGCATCCCGTTCCCGCAAATTCAAAGAGCAGTGGATGAAAGTCCCAAGAAGCCAGATCGAAGGGAAACCCGACGAGACCCACCACCGGGATTATTTTGAAGAAGAACAAACGTTTACGTGATACAAGAAGAAATTAATTCAGCTTTAAAATTTGAATAAACCACCAACTTACTTCAGAATGAAATTTCAAATAATAATTTTTATTAGGAATTAAGTGTTCACATGTTGTTTTTTTAAAGCGGAATTAATTTTTATTCAGAATTAAATTATTTTTATTTGGAATTAAACCTCTCATGTAAACGTGGCAAATGACTTTAAATACACTCAGGGACAGTTTCTGGCTTTTGAGAGTGGAAACGGCATGTCTCTTTAAGAATGAAAATAAAAGAAATATTATGTCTCATCATCGCCCAGCAGATCTTCCCCTCAGCAGATTATGAAAAAGTGCAGCCTCAGCAGCTTTCAGGGAGGCAGTAATGAAAGCCTCAACTGTGCGGGTTAAGGGTCGCCAGTATTAATAAAGCTGGAGCCGGCTCTATGGATTTGGCTCATTACGGATGCCTCCCCCTGCCTCGTCAGCGCCTCCTGTCAGCGCCTCCTCTCAGTGCACCTGTCTCTGCTGGGAGCTCCTCCACCACCGCACTTCATACAGAACATCGTACATTATGTGAACCGCCGGGGAGAACTGACTCCAACACACGAGTGAGGCGCTCTGAATAGTTTATAGGGAGAGGATGCGCTCAGATACTTAAACACTGAGTTAGTATGTAAAATATGTACAATTTGGTGGTAAAAAGACGATGGAGAAGCTGAAGAAGCGGCTGCAGTGGAGATTAGGCATGTGTGAGGCATCTTAAATGAAGGGAAAAGCATATTTATATGAATGATTGGTTAAAAACTTGCATTCATGAAGCTGTGATTGGCTAACAGGTGACAGTAGGTCTTCCTGACTGGGCCTTTAGAGCTTTTAATGATGTGACAGTTTGTTTTTCCTGCTCATTTACCCACAGAAAGTTGTATTTAGAGTGATTAATTCCCGTTTGAGTCGGCTTTATTCTCCTTCTCTCTCTTCTTTTTCTCTGATTTCTGGATTTTAAAACTTATGTCAGGTTATTAATCTTTTTTTTAGATTTATTATCTATCTACTGGGTCTGAAACTGCTGAATCCGAGTTTAGAGGTAGTTTATTTTAAGATAAGTTCTTGCTTGTTAAGTACACAGCAAAAAGTAGAGTGTTAAAATTGACTAGAATCATCTTTAACATTTTCTCAGAGTTTACATAAGTCCAATCTGTTCTAGAGTTAATTTAACATTTTTGGACATGTTCATTAAGTAACACTGGACCAAAGTTCCTGTTTAACCCTGAAATCTAGAGTTACATTAACATTTTGAGAATAAGCAGATACAAATTTGTAGCATTATCCTGATTTAGCTAAACAACACAAAGAGATTTTTTTCTTTTACACTTTATTTTGTTAATTTAAGATGAAATTATTACAAAACTGGTTCAAACTGGTTTTCTCTCGAGTTTGAAGTGGAGGGTGGGACGTGCCAAATTAACACTAGTGGAAGTTGAATTAACTTCAACTGAATCAGCTCTGGCAAATAACCCCAACTCAAACTCGAATTTAACTTTCAAATAGTTAAAATGACACTTTTTGTGTTAAAAACAAAAAGAAATATTTTACCCTGAAATGTTAACCCCCTAGTTTTTGCTGTGTACAATTATCTGTCCATGTAGCAAGATAATTTCACTACATTTTCTGCTAGATTCTGCTTTTTTGGAGACCAGCAGTTTTCACCACCGACATTGCTATAATTCTTTCTCCAATTTTATTTTCAGAATCTGTGCTAAGATTCTGGCAGCATCGTGTAACCACATTTTGGCACAAATTAAAAATTAAAATCCGCTTCTTGCTTGGGCAACCTGCAGCTATCCATGGGAGGTGGCAACAACTGCACAGCTCTTAGTTGGCTCATTGGGTACCCTAATGTTCCAACCCAGAAGTTGTTTTAAATCAATACTATTCAATATTTAAAGTATCCAAAATATAATCTAATGATCTATGTGTGTCATACAAGTGCATTGCAAAAAAGCTAAACACTTTAAACACTTAAATCTATCAGAAAATGACTTAAAAGTAGTGAAATTATCTGTCCATGCAGCAATTTTATCATTTTATTTGACAAGTTATCTTAAAATAAACAACCTCCAGACTAGAATTAAGCAGTCTCGTAGCTAGTAAGCAGATAATAAATGTGAAAACAAGATGAATTTCCTGATATAAGTGTTAAAATCTTGGCCAGATCAGAGAAATTTGCCGTATCAAGTGTAACTACAGCAGACAGAAGCACAGTGGTACATGGGCACATTTCTATTCAGTGCTTTTCCACCTTCACGGCGCTCAAAGCACTAAATATTTAAGAAACCACTCACCCATTCATACACACACACATACTCCAGTGAACGACAATTTTCAACTGCGAGACCTGGAATCGCATCAAAACCTTCGCATCAGTGGACAAACGCTCTACCAACTGTGCTACCGTCGCCCAATATGTCTTCTTTTTCGTTTTGGAAATTTTAGAGTATCCACAAGTGTATTTTTGTGTCTGTTCAGGTGGTGATGAACAACCAGAGGAAGATCATCTGGCCCGGAGGAGAAACGGAGAAACCACAGGGCTTCCAGATGTCCACTCGACTCAAGGTTAGTGCGTCCAAACGACTCCGGGCAGCAGCTCAGCACAGCTCAGCGCTCTTGTGCACGCTCTGAACACTTCCAGAACGGCACTAAATTTGCATTTTCTTATGAGCAATGCACGATTAAAAGATAATTGTGGTTTTAATTGTGTCAGAAATATCCTTATACAAGATTTAAAGCCTCCATTCGTAACCTAATCTTGCTTTATTGTGTGTCAGAGGTGTTAAGTAGCCAGAATATTAGCGTTTATTGTGATGTTTCTCTGCAGCTATATATCATTTTGTCTGGAATGTTTCGCAGTATGGCATTAAACATTTCTACCAGACCAAGTTACAGGTCAGATCTGCAGAGAGGCAACCCCGCTCATAGTCAGAATGCCAGTTTTAGGTCCTTTTAACTATAAAACCAGCTGTAATGGAATAAATATTAAGAAGAGTTGTTTAATGTCATACTGTGGAACATTCCAGGCAGAGCAATCTCCATAGTAATAAGCAGGTTAAGGATCTACAACCAAAAAAAATTACACAATATACCTTTAAATCTATATCAATCTATACATATAAATCACTTCAAACACTCCAAAAAACTAAATCTAGCCAAGTTAAGAATAATGAAGAAAGTTTTATCTACATTTTGTTCTTAAAATGTATGAAAATATAGGTTGCTACTCTTAAAAAAAGAAAGAATCTCTAATGTTGCTTGAGAAAACCACAGTTATTCCATTGGGAGATAATTTTACTTGTCAAATCTACTCAAATAAAATGCAATGAGTAAAATGTTCTTAATTTAAGTCATTTTAATTTGGCTAGATATTGTTTTGTTTTGTTTTTTTCAGTGAAAGCACAAATCTGTGTTACGTAGCAGACTGTATCACACCGGAAAAAAAATAAAGTAAAATTTTATAGTTAAAGTACAGCTCTGGCTGAAAGATCCCTGCAGGAAC
Source organism: Scartelaos histophorus (assembly GCA_000787155.1). Taxonomy (NCBI): domain Eukaryota; kingdom Metazoa; phylum Chordata; class Actinopteri; order Gobiiformes; family Gobiidae; genus Scartelaos; species Scartelaos histophorus. Next base: position 4,006 of record KN491200.1, on the reverse strand, counting down.
AATTTAGTCCACAAATGGCACAAACACACAGTGACAATTACTAAAGCTTCATTCTGTCTTCAATTTTGAACTTAGAAATAACCTTTCTTTTTGTCAGGCAGGAACATCTGTTTACTGCCTCCTGTAGCCTCAGAAGTGCCACATGTGTGACTGTGGGACATTAATGTGTTAGATACGATTAATTAATTACAAGGAAAATAATGCAAATAATAATAATACATAACATTTGTATAGCGCTTTTCAAGATACTCAAAGATGCTTGACATGAATGAAGACAAAACAAAAGGAACAACAGCAATCCGAGATTTCTGATCTCCGCCAAGGGATGACGTGGACACAGAAAATTTCATGAAGATCCGTCCAGCAGTTTCCGAGATATGCTACCAAGATTGTAGATCCAGATCCAGAATTCAGATATGGATTCGGATCATCACCAAAATCTTACAGAGTCGTCCCTGCACCAAGATCTACCTCTGGTGACAATTTCATGAAGATCCGGCCAGTAGCTTCCGAGAAATCTCACTAAGATTGTAGATCCAGATTCCAGGTCTGGATCCGGATCATCACCAAAATTTAATGGAGTCGTCCTTGGGCCAAGATCTAGCTCTGGTAAAAAATTTCATGAAGATCCGTCCAGTAGTTTCCGAGAAATCCTGTCCACAGACAAATAAATAAATAAACCGACTCAATCGCATAATCTCCTTGGTGGAGATAACAAGACAGTTAATGGAAGGTGGTTTAAAAGAGTTGGGTTTTCAGAGCTTTGTTAAACATGGGGAGTGTGGACGAGTCTCTGATGTGTTTGGGTGGAGTTCCATAGGATGGGAGCAGCAGCAGAGAAGCCCCTTTCCCCCCAGGTCTTGTGTTTAGTCCAGGCGGGAGTAGACGGGAGGTTGGCGTCAGCTGATCGAGGTCTGCTGGACACTAAATTTCTGTTAAAAAAAAACTACCCGATGGAAGCGTTGACAAACCCAAAGCAGTTATTCATCTCAAACTGTGCAGAAAAGAGTTTGAATTTTACAGAAGCGCCTCTACCCTACAAGACCATTTAAATGTAAAACACGTCACAGAGAACCCTGCTAGAGCAGTTCTGGTCCGAGTACAAACGAGGGGGCGTCAGCAGCTCAAACTCCCAACAAATGACTTCAGGAACAAAAATGAGTCCAGTGAAATTCATTTACATAAAATAAATGTTGCTTTTGGGGCAAATTTTGTTATGCGATTAACTCAGAGTAATTTATTAAAAAGCTGTAATTAATTCAATTTTAAATGGACCTAGCCACATTTCAAATAGCAAATAAGCATGAGAACGCTTCTGGCTCATCGACTCCATTTCCATTTCACTTCGTATTGAGAAAACGTGGCTCCTCGCTTTGTAACTGCCGTCAGACTCCTCCTTTTGCTCTTAAAATGTTCGTACTAACCCCCTGTACATGATACTAGTGTTTTTAGATCACAGCTTTGCTCATAAATCAATTCATAATGTGGAAATGGCTCCAAATTCGCTCCTACCCCAGTGAGCTTCATCTGACTGGAGCCGAACACTGATCACGTGATGTAGTGCAGGTCTTACAGGTTGTGTAGTCGTAGAAAATAACATCTGAATCCCATTTGTGCGTCTATAAATGAAGATGTCTAACAGTATCCCCGTGCGTTTTCCAGATAGTGACCATTCACCAGGAGCCGTTCGTCTACGTGAAGCCCACGCAGCTGGACGGCACCTGCAAAGAGGAGATGACGCCCAACGGGGTGCTCATCAAGAAGGTCATCTGCACCGGGCCCAACGAGACCATCCCAGGTACCGGACGTAAGGACTCGAGGCTGATTCTGGGTCACGCTGGTGCACACGCTGACGTCCGCTTTGTGTCCAGGTCGTCCCACGGTGCCTCAGTGCTGCTACGGCTTCTGCATCGACCTCCTCATCAAACTGGCTATGACCATGAACTTCACCTACGAGGTTCACCTGGTGGCTGATGGGAAGTTTGGAACACAGGAGAGGGTTCGTAACAGACCTGTTACTGTTTTTGGGAAGCAAAACTGCGTATGGTTTCATGTTTTTCTAATTGTGCTTTAGTTTTGGGTTGTTTGATCCGCTTAAGTGGCAGTTCGTGAAGGAAAGTAGAAAATATGTGTTACGGGTCCCAAGTGCTGCAACCACGATAACAAAATGAACACATAAAGTCTTAGGGACACGTTTCTTTCCCAGAGGCAACTCTTACTTTAATAACACATCAGTACAATTTATGGTTACAATATTATGTATATGAGGTCCTTCAACAATAATTCAAGTCAGGAGGCTTTTGACAATCAATGGGAGTCATTTAAATTCAGCTTACAAGCTAATCACAACAGTTATTTATGAAATACAGTTTAACAGCGCAAGCCGGCGAACTTTCTCGAGAACCGCACGAACTCCCGCAAGATCAACTCAACCCCAAAGCTACACAAATCTAAATCTACTGTCATTTAACTTGAAATTACCTTGAAGCTTAATTCTTCCGTTCATGGCTGTGGAATAAAGGGAGAGTTTTAGGGACAGAAAGACGGGGACACTCGCGTTTCTTTCCCAGATGCAACAAAGGGAAACAGGAAGTAGCTCCGCCCGAGGCAACGGGGACGAGCGTCCAACGAGACAAAGGTTCCGCCTGCGATTTCATTCTTCCGCTTCACAATATCCACACAGGAAAATTCACCACCAGTGCAAAATAATGTATCTATATATTTAAATTAAAATGATTAACAA